>LSSN01003233.1:0-24987 GCA_001970855.1 Smittium culicis | reverse complement strand
AAAATATCTGAAAATAAAAGCAAAAAAATAATTTCAAGCGACGAGGAAACGCTTAAAATTAAAGCAAACAAAAAATTTATAAATCTGTCTAGTTCCCCGAGATCGAGCGACTCGGATGGATACAGCCCACCAACCGAGCTTGACAGAATGGCAGAAAAAGCACGGAATGGGGAAATAACTGAAGAGCAGTATATAATCTTTCAGGAGGAGTATGTACTCAAAAATTTCACACAATCGGAGGTTGAAATGGACTTCTGCTAAGATGACGGTGATGGATTAGTGTTATCTGAGACACATTCTCAGATGGAAACCGACACTGATCTGTGATCAGAATCACACAATAATCGAATTATTATTAAAAAAAATGAATAAAAAAACGATAAAATCACATAAACGAAAACGAAAAAAAAAACAGATAAATTTTTGATACTCAATGTACAGGAGCTATCAAAAAACACAGTTAAAAAATACATAGTACTGAAATCATCACTCGACGAAAACAGTATTAAAGTAACGAAAATTAAACAGCGAAATGGACTGTGGCGATACGAGCTCCAATCAAATAGCGAAAAAAAAATTAAGCTTACGAACGATGAAATTAATAAAATCGAAAAATCGTTACACGCAAAAATTAGGCGTGAAAAAAACAAAAAGTTAAGATCTGGAAAAATAGTTAGCAGAAATTACGAAAAATCTAATATGCCATAATCCAACACACTAACGATCATTACCTGCGATATAAGAGGTATTAAAAGAATTAAAGAGGAACTGGAATTTTTTTAAAGAAACAATAAGCCAGACATTCTTACACTGCAAGAAATATTTTTAAATATAAAAAAATTTCACTACAGGTTACCAGAATATACCACTATAGAGTTTAAATCCGACATAACTAAAGGCGGTACGGGGCTATTACTACTGGTAAGAAACAATTCCGGCCTCACTATTAGATATTACAAGGCATCGCCCGCTTGGATGACTGCGGAGATTTCAATTTGGGCGTCAAAGGATCAAAAAAATTTTATTATAAAAACTGGAGCCGAACTCCAACGAGAAAAACCTACAAACTCGTCTGGGTCAATGTGGAATAAACACGAAACTGGCCATATGATTGACCATATTTTTTAGATTAGTACTTTAGGGAGAGAAATTACGTGCACTGTATATAAAAAAATCGACCTGAGCGACCACTTTCCATTACAGGCAGCATGGAACTTTTAACTCACTCGAAGTTCAAGCTAAAAAAAATAAAATTAACGCAAAAATAATAAATTCGATTGGAAGCCAATTAATTTACAGCAACCGATTTGAATCACTTTATGATGATAATTTAACACTCCAAAGTCTCTGTAAAGCAACTGTTGATGCTATATGGACCGAATCTGTAGACCATAATGCAGTATCAACGCCAGCAGACATTCACCAAAAAAACTGTCAAAGAAAGCAATTAGTTGAATTAAAAACAGGCGAAATGCCTTCAAAAAATTTACGCGTGGAAAAATCGACCAATGAACTTATACTGGAATCAAATCTAAGAAATTTGATGCTATTAAATTTGATCGGCAACAATTCTATAAGAAAAAAATGAAATTAATAGCTGACCAATTAATTTCCAACTATTCCAAAAAGCTATGGAATTTTATTAAATCATACACTGGGAAGTCGTTCCAAAGCAACGCCGATGGCCCAGTGTACGATAAAAAAAAATTTTAATCACTGAAAAGCAAAATAAAATTAAAATTTGGACTAATCACTTTGGCGAGCTGGCCAAAGACACTACTGGGAACAGCCCATGTGCAGATAAGTGGGAATATCTTATCACGATCGATTGTGACTATTACCCAGAGTGTGATAACAGTATACTATGGACTGATATCACTCGGGCACTTGCAGATACACCTAACAACAAAGCTCCGGGAGCTGATGATGTGCCATCTGAGGTATGGAAACTAGTGATGGCTGAGCTATCGCCTACATCACCACTAACCAAAATAATAAATAAAATTATCAATTTAATGTATGACTCTGGGGATATACCCCAGTGCCTTGAAACCTCAGTAGTGGTCCCAGTACCTAAAAAAGGTGACCTGAAGGACCCCGATAACTACCGAGGGATATCTCTGATCCCAACGCTGGCGAAACTGGTGGCCAAAATTGTGGCCACAAAATTCAGCAAACTTGACGCTAAATACCATATATTGGTAAAAAAGCAAGCAGGATTTCGGAATTTCGGGGAGTGTGCGGGCCAAGCGACCACTCTAAACGAAATAGTACGCAGACGGAAAATTCATAATAAGGAAACATGGCTGTGCTATATCGACTATAGCAAGGCCTACGACCGGGTCCCCCACATGGCCCTACTGCACAAACTGCGATCAGTGGGCATTGGGGGCAAACTTCTCAATATGATCAAGGGCATGTATGATGCCCCGAAAATCGCAGTTAGAGTTGGAAATGAAGTTTCCAACCCAACCGAATACCTCTGTGGAGTGCGACAAGGATGCCCAGCCTCGCCGATACTCTTTTATTTCTACATCAACGATATATTTAAGGGCGTACGAGGTGTGCGGGTGCCTGGGCTCATCTCGCGCATGCCTGGACTGCTGTTCGCTGATGATGCTGTGCTATTGGCGGAATCATCAGCCGATTTACAAGCCGCACTGAACACCATAACCGAATGGTCGGACACTTGGGAAATGGCTGTGAATGCCTCCAAGTGCGGGATAATGACTATAAGCGGGGAGTTGACTACTGATATGACCCTGCAGGGCCAAAAAATCGACTCCACCGACCAGTACACCTACTTGGGCTATATTATGAATAGCAAGTGGGATGTATCTGGGACGATCAAGAACAACAAGAATAAATTCAGGAACGCTGTATACGCTGCCTACAGCTTCCTGAGGCGGTCTGATGTGCTGACAGCACTAAAAATCAAGTTCATCAATTCGGTGCTGATGCCGATTGGATGTTACGGTGGGGAGACATTTGGCATGAGCGAAGCCAGATGCAAGCCCATGCAGTCAGAAATCGACAAGGCAATCCGACTGGTTGCCAACGTCGGAAAATCAGCGGCCATGATGTGCGTCAGGGATGAACTGGGCATAACCTCAGTGTTCATGCGCACCAGCACAGCCCGTGAGCGTGCATACCATAAGTGGTAAATATCAAAAACATGGATCGCCGACCTCATCAAGTCACCGATGAAGGCACGGATGGCCACCTGGGTGACCGGGAGCGCCCGGTGGATCAAAAAATTTTGCTCTCAAGACTCAAACGGTCAGACTATCATCACAATAGTCGACCGGAAACGACGAAATAACCGGTCTGTCATCCACCGGTGGACGGTGGACAGGAAAATAGGCAAAAAAGGCAACTGGGTTGACCTTCAAGCTATCTATTCGGACCTGAAGCTGGGCCTTCAGGACATTGGAAAAATGCGTATGGGCACATTCCGGACAGCCCAGCGCCTGTCGAACATGAAAATCGTCGACCAAAAATCAAAATTTTTTGTCCCTGCTGCAACTTGTGTGTGCCTGAGACGGTCGATCGCATACTTCTGAGCTGCAGCCGGTGGCAAAATCACCGAACAACGACGATCGGCCGGTTCATACTGACGCCGATCCAATCTGATGAAAAAAATTTACTTTCGAATTTCAACGAAGCCCGGTTGGGGCTAGTTGGAAAACTCCTTGAGGGGGTCTAAACAATCTTTGAGCCAGCTTCGAGCTGACACAGCCGATCAAAATTTTGAGCTGGAAACAGCCAAATTTTTGAACGGCATCCGCGTGCCCAGAACACTTATACTGCAAAGTATAAGTTATTGATCAGCCCCCTTGAACAAATGCCCAGTGGATATGGAGCTGCTAGAGCGGCGTAGAGTGGTCGCTTGAAAAATTATTTTTCTAATATTTTTTTAACCTTTTAAATATTTTTTTATTAATTTTTTGTATACTATTATATTATGTTTAATAAATTCTGTGAAAAAAAACTAATTAATTTAACCCATATTTCTATATTATATGCTTATCATGTTTATGAAAATTGTGTGTATCGTTCCTTCAATATTTTTTATTCTGGTTAAAACTGTTTTATGTAGATATTCTAGATAATGAAGTCTCAGAGAATTCAATATTAACTTGTAAAATCAATAATTTTGGTAATTATTTGATATAATTTGTATTCTATGAGGCTGATAAATCTGGTTATTTAAATTTTGAATTTATTAGGAGTGCTATATAAAAATATATTTTGGTCAATATTATAAAGATAGTTTTTCACATCATCTCCGATTATAAGCTTTTTTCATAGATTTCATAGTCCTGCAAATATTGTTGACTAGCCAGTATTTTTATGGTGGTATGGCAACAAAACTAATGATTTTATTCTGTATATTTCGCACAAGTTTGCCAACATGCCCCCCATAAATGAGCTTTTATTATCAATAAGTATTTTTTCTGTCATGCTTCGCCAACAAATAACATTTTTATTTTTTTGCAAGTTTCCTGGTGTTAGTATGGTTGTGTGGATCGAAAAATGCAGCTTTTTGATAAAAGACTTTTATAATTGAATAAATCTCGATTCTTTATTTCCCAGCAAACAGTTCTTTAATTTTCGTCGTTGAAATTTGATACTTTTTTAGTTTTAATGTATTATCACTTTGAATTTTAAACAATATCCCAATGTAAATAATATTAATCAGCTATTTTTTATAGCTCAAACTAATAATTAATTGGAGATTTTTTATCTTGATAATTGATTCTGTGCAATTTTTACCAATTTCTTAAAGAACTTTAAAATAGATCTTGTAAGAAATCGCAAGCTAGACATCAACAAATTTTCCTATTCATAATTTTAAATTTGGAAAAAAAAAAAAAAAAAGTTTTTTTTTCAGTAACTCGCACGCACCAATCTTTCAAGTGCTTTTAGTTATTTTTGGTTATTTCAGCAAAACCGTATATTTTTTACAAGTATACACTCGGTTTGATATACTAGGTGCTTCGTGGGCTAATATTTTAAAGTTATTTAAAATCTGATTTATTTGAACTTGGATATTCAAAATATTGGCACAATGATTTCAGAAAGAGCCTTAAAAGCTCGTTATTTTAGGCTTACATGTACTTGGCTTCAAATTCATATTCTAGCAATATAGAGGTGTAACTCTCTATGATTTGTTGCGGATCTTCGTTTTATCTAGCAATGTAATTATCGCTGTGTGCCAGATTTAAAAAGTATTATATTTTACTTGAAAGCAATGACGGTACCTAAGCAAATCAAATCATCTACGCCAAAATCCAACTACCTGCTAAATGATGTATTTTCCTTCCGCTGCTAGTAGCTTTCAGCTTGCGGATGGTATAGGAATGAATATTCAAATAATCATATCCAATGTAAAATGCAGCTATAAAGTTCATATATGAAATATCTATAAATATTTTCACGACGAAGTGTCTATATATGGTTAGAAAGTGGGTTGTGAATTCGTCATGGCTTGTGGAATCAAAATGAATTAGTCATTCATATTTGGGATCGGATATATAGAGGCGTCAACATAATCATGATATAGTGAAGTCTGATAAAATACTAATACGGATATTAATTTAGAATAGAATTTTCAACAATGTAGCTTATTTAACATCGAGTTTATCATAGGTGAGTGGGTACTATTTTTTTTGGTTGTAGCCTTATTGAGAGGGTAATAGTTTGATAAGCTCACTGGCTAGCGAGAATAGATGATAAATACTATAAGATCCTCATAATAAGACCTTTTTAAAAGGCCGATTATAACCCGCGTTATAAAAAACTCATACGCAGTTGTAAAAATATTTGATTTTGCATGAGAGTACATCCTCATTCTAGTTTTTGCAGGACGATATTTGAAGAGTCTAGCTTTATGAAAAAAGATGTCGAAATTAAGCTAATTTTATTTTGAACAAATTTATTTACGCTGCTTAATATAGGTTTAATAGTAAGGGTTGATCATATATACTTGTAAAGTTAGGGTTATATCTTTAGGATTTAAAAACTAAAAACTTCAGCTGTTATCTTGATGGTTGTATAGAATCGTTGACTACTACCCATTCTCGCATTTTTAACTGCAGCGAATTTATATTTCTAGCACACATATCTTTACTATGAATTCATTAAGGGCTGTAATCTATGATATATTATACAACTAGATATATTTATTTCTTTATTTTTCAATTTAATTTTTCAACTTTATCATATTTTGGGTATACTTTTCGGATCCCAGCTTTTACTTGTCCAACTGCAACAATGCCTATTATTATTATTTTTTTTTGGGTAAGGAGGGGGTGGAGAAGGGTGTTACTAATTCCAGATGCAGGATACACAAAAATTACAGCACTTGCTCAATTTTAAATTTTTGAAGACATAATTGAATCTCGCTTGTATTATTCAAAACGAAGATTTGATGAAGTGTGGAAAGGTTTATATTACAGCTTTATTAGACAGCTTTTTTTTTTTTTCCCCAAGTAATTTTGATATTCTTTTTTTCATGTTGAATCTTCTAAAGGTTTTGTTATAATTCTTAAAATTTGAAATAGAGTTATTGCCTGTGCAATGTAGTAGAAATAAACATATTTTAATATGCTAATCTGAGACTTTTTTTATTCTTGAATGGCTTAAATCTAGGTGATATGAATATAATTGGTAATTGGCTCTTGTGGATATTGGTGTTGGTATTTTATATTAGTTAGACCTGTGCAATACATGGACTTTTATCGCTATGAGACGTGGATGTAAACGAGCTTCAAAGATATCAAATGGAAGGACGGGTTATTTTTACCAAAACCTCACATGTGTATCTAGATGTTTGAAGGCTATAAACACAATGTCTATGCAGTGGTATTGCTATTCCAGAATTTTTAATGGAAGTAAATTAGTTAGTTGCAAGTATTTTCAAAATGGGCACTAAATTAAAAAATTTGATATTTAGCTATTAAGCATTGTTAATTGATAATAAGGAAAATAAACTATTATATTTCAGATTATTGGGATTCAATAGTTTATGTGTGGTTTGGTCTAATAATGATACTATGATATAGAGAATCCTGGAGTAAAAAAAATTATCTGACTCGTCAATGAAAACTTTCTTGTGAAAACCAGCTTCATCTGCAAACATTTTGATTATAGCGTTATTGACAATGAGGCTCCCCAGCCATAAAAAGTTTGTTTCTATTTATTTATTTTTTTTGGCGGTTTTCACATCGTTAGAGCTATATATATATAATTTCATCTAGTGCTTGGTATTTTTAGCTATTCATATTAGATCAATATACTAGTTTATAGATTAGAGTTTTTTTTTTAAAGGCTAGCAGATGTGGTTGAACTTGTATAAATTCAAGCTTTTCCTTTGCTTGATGAAAATAAAGGTAAAATGACTGTATTTCTAATTTTTGGGCCTCAGCTAACTTTGATAGTAGTATTTATTAGCCACTAAACTTGGGAAGAGGTTAGGCATAAAATACAATAGTCTAAACTTGGTAAGAGGTTAGGGTTAAAATATAATGGTCTAAAACTGTAGATGGGAATATTGATTGGCGAACAGACTTACGAGGATATTGTTGCTTATTTGTTTTTAATGCTCTATGAAAATATAATTTTTCTGCCAGAGAATCCAGCTGTGGGAGGTATTTTGCTGTGTATGCTTTATTGCGTCATATCTGGCCAGGTATACGTAGCAAATGGAAATGCGTATAAATGTAATGTAGTATTTTAAAGGCGCCATAAAAACGCTACAGAAAAAGCGCTGTCAGATTTGCAAGCTGGTTTAGAAAAAGGCATTTTCCGGAGCCATTTAAGCATTCGACCAGGGTAAAATATTACATAAGTGCTAACCGTTTTAATCTACAAAGTCTTGGCTAAATAGCGGGCATTTTCAATGATCTGTGGAAGATAAGAGTCGAACGAATTGTCCGATACCATATCCAGACACAGTAATTGGTCGTAACATGAATAAGCTACATCAAATCATTTTCTACTATTTTGGGAATCAGTTTGCAGATTTTGGATTTAGCAGCTGGAATTGGCTGCCAAAATAGTAACAGCGTTGAGGCGACTGAACTGAATGGAAAGGCCTGCAATACTAGCCAAGGATCCCATTCTTTATCCTCCCAACTTTATCAGGAGTGTATGTCTGTTGGCAGATAGTGACATTATATACAGCTAATTTTTGAACAGCAGTTGCTGTTTGACTTCATAGTACAGATCGCAAGGACGTTTTCTATAAAGCAGCCGAACGATCAGATAATTCTAACACGGTTATTATTTTTTTTTAGTAGCTACACTCCAGTTTTATCAGGTTAAAAAAAAAAACACATTTTCTGGCGAGAATAGTCCAGCCCATTGAAAGCACACCATGATTTTTTTTTTTCTCATCCAGTAACGTATTTAAGATTCTTGCGCTGCCAGTTTATATGTTAGTTTGATGATTTCGTCCCTGCATTATGGCTATTATTTGGGGATCGTTGCCAGAAATCATTGCAGTTACGCCAAAAGAAAAATTAAAAAAAAAGCTTAGTAATTATCTTGTAAAAAAAATAAAAAAAAACCCCCCGATTTCCAGACTATTTACCAAAAGAAAACAAAGAAATTACATAATACTCAATCGTTAATTAGGAAAAAAAAATTAATCCGCAGTAAATAAAAAATTTATTGTTTATTTTTCGATCCCAAATTTAGCATATAAATATTTTCTCAAATGTCTCAACAACTACCAATTTATGAAAAATCTATCTAACGCCCATTAATATGATTCTTAGACCAAGAGCCGCAAAGGCCACCACCCCAGAACAAACCCCAAACAATGCCCCTAACCAAAAGCCCAAGAAAACGCCTAAAGCTAATGCCAATTCAAAACAGAAACTATCCGCCAAGTCAACCCCCGTCTCAAAGCGCAAGCAAACGCCGAGCTCAACCCCCATTTCTAATACAGACTCAACTGCAAACTCTTCAATCATGGATCTCGATACCGTTTCTAAACCATACAGCTCAGACAACATTCTGTTTCCTGATAATATACAAGTGCATATAGACCAAAACCCCATCGCCCAGAACTATTATACAAACTCCCCTTTAAATTCCGCAAATCAAGAAGATACCAATATTTCTGTTACCGCCGTTCAATCGCCCATAACGCCTATAGAAATAATCGAATATGGCGCAAAAAGTGAAGAGAGTGGCAGTAGCAGCGATTTCGTCCCTGTAAAAGGGCCGCGCAGAGCTCTACGAAACACCAACAAATCTTCTTCAGTATCTTCCCTATCCAGCAACAACAACAGCACCAGCCGAAGTCTTTTACCTTCTCCCTCCGAAATCACCCTTTGCGACCCTGTCCCAAAAACTCCCAAAATTCTAAAGAGAAAAGTCCCCCAATCAAAACTGAAAAAGACTCCTATAAAATCATCAAAGACTTCAACCCCTAAAAATCCTAAAAAAACCACTCCCGCCTCAAACAATAAAACTTCCTTGCCCAGATCTGATAGCAGCTCATCTTTATCAATAGCCGATTTTACCCCTGATGAAAGCGATGAAGAGTATAGCCCAGAAACTAAAAGACGCAAACTGCTCGTAAATGATACAAGCAGCAGCAGCAGTAGTGAATTAGATATTGATGCCCCTATCCCTGATAACACTGATACAGATGAGTTAGTTACTCAGAAAAAAAAAGAAATAGTCGCTAAAAAGCCAAGAGCTAAAAGAAATACAAAAAAAGATGATCCCCTAAAAGGAATGACTAGGGTACTACTCCTCACATTGATATTTATTATTATTCATCTATTTTTTATACCCCATACCTACAATTTTATAAAATTTCCTTTGAATTTCTATTTTAAATAGAGGGAAAGACAGTCCTTCAACCTTATAAAATATCACCCGGAATTGACTGGTATTTGGGATGACTTGGATCAGAAAAAGCCTATCCCCCCCGCTAAAGCAGACCACCCAGATAATATGAAAATAAATATGCTGCCTTTCCAGCTTGAAGGCCTTAATTGGATGTCTAAAATGGAAGCTTCTGAAATCAAAGGCGGTATCTTGGCTGATGAAATGGGGATGGGAAAAACTATCCAAACCATCGCCTTGCTCCTACATACCCCCCTCAATAAACCAACTCTCGTTGTTGCCCCTACCGTTGCCCTCATCCAATGGAACAAAGAAATTAACAACTTTGCCCCACATTTGTCTGTATATCTATACTATGGTAATATTTCATAATACCTATCTTTCTCCTTATTTTTTTTAAATATAACAGCTTAAGTGCAATTTTCACTTTATTAAAAACAAGATATTTATAAGCTTTTTTTTATCTTTGATCGTTTAATATCTTGAGTATACCTTTTATTACATTTATCGTTTAATACCTTGAGTATACCTTTTATTACTTTGAATCATATTTTTATAACTAACAAAATCTTTATATCATTTTAGGTACAAATAGGTCAAAGTCTATTAAAGATCTCGCCGAGTTCGACGTTGTAATCACCACGTACGCAGTTTTAGAATCAGTGTTTCGAAAGCAAACTTTTGGTTTTCGTCGCGCCGGAGAAATGATTAAAGCTGATTCAATTCTTCACAAAGTTGACTGGTTTAGGATCGTTTTAGACGAAGCCCATAACATTAAGGACAGGTCATGCACAACTGCCCGTGCTGCATTTGCTCTAAAAGCTGAGTATCGATGGTGTCTTTCGGGAACTCCTCTCCAAAACCGCGTTGGCGAGCTATTCTCTCTAATTAAGTATCTGAGATGCGAACCTTTTTCTTTGTATTTCTGTACGGTTTGCCAGTGCAAAAGCAACAGCTGGAACTTTACCAGAGAAAGCTACAAGTGCTTGGAATGTGATCACTCCTCACATCAGCACGTTTGCTACTGGAACTTTGAAATTCTAAACCCCATCCAAGCACAAGGAACTTCAACAAAACTTGGAATGGAATCTTTTAAAAAACTTCGTAACCTAATTGATCTGATCATGCTAAGAAGAACCAAAATAGAACGTGCTTCTGATCTTGGTTTACCGCCGCGCCTTGTTGTCGTCAGAAGGGACCGCTTTTCTCCTGATGAACTTGACTTTTATAACTCTTTATTCACCGACTCTAAACGCACCTTTGAAACTTATGCCTCGCACGGAACCGTTTTAAACAACTATGCAAATATTTTCGAACTTATCACCAAAATGAGATTAGCTGTTAACCACCCAGACTTACTTACAGCCAAACTCCAAGATAGTAAAGCCGATTTGCTCGTTTGCTCCATTTGCCATTGTGAGCCCGAAGATGCAATTGCCTCTAAATGCAAGCACACTTTCTGCAGAGTTGTAAGTTACATAATTTTTTTTACATTGATTTTTTAATATGGCATTTTTCAGTTATAACTTAATATATTATTTCTCCTTGCTTAATAGTGTGCTATCCAGTATTTGGAATCTTATGAATCAAATGCTCCCCAATGTCCCACGTGTTTCTCTGTATTGACTATAGATCTCACACAACCTGAGATCGTTCAGCGCCAGATTGGGCCTCTGCTTAACTCGACAAACAATGATGGCGGACAAGATACTATGATTTCAACTCCAAAAACCTTGGTATATAAAAGATCAATTGTCAATAGAATAGATATGTCGAGATGGAGATCATCAACTAAAATCGAAGCGCTAGTAGAAGAGCTCCAAGATATCCGCAGATCGAATGCAAACATCAAAAGTATCGTCTTCAGCCAATACGTCAATTTCTTGGATTTGGTCCAATGGAGACTCAATAGGGCTGGTTTTAGTGTATGTAGACTCGACGGAAGAATGAGCCCAGTCCAGCGCGACGCTGTCATTAACACTTTCATGACCAAACCGCAATACACCGTGTTTCTGGTCAGTCTAAAGGTAATGTCCATTAATGATCACTATTCAAGTCTTTCAAGCTTTGACTAATTGTTTTAAATAATTTGTTTATTTTTTTTTTTTATAATTTGCTGATTCTAATTTTATTTTTTTTATACCTATAAAAAGGCTGGTGGTGTTGCCCTTAACTTGACTGAAGCAAGTCGAATATTCATAATGGATCCTTGGTGGAACCCGGCCGTTGAGGACCAAGCAATGGACCGCATCCACAGGCTTGGCCAGTACCGTCCGATTAAAACTACAAGATTGATAGTTCAGAACTCTATTGAAGCGAGAATTGTCGAAATCCAAAACAGAAAACGCGACTTGTTTATGAGTACAGTCGGAAAAGATGCAAACGCGCTCTCAAGGCTAACGAAAGAAGATATGGAATTTTTATTTACTCGTTGATTCTACCCGTCTCTCATCCTTCTCCCACCTCCCACCTTCATACCATCGACTCTGTTTTCTGCTTCATTTGCTTGAAATTTAATGGAATTAGATTACTGGTAATATTTTTTTTTGATGCGATGGTCGAATATTATGTACTTTATTTATCGTTTTTTAATTTTAAATCTTTTATTTATTTCCCCGCTTTTTTTTCGTTTGGTAACAAACACTATTTATTTTTTGGTATTTTTTAAAGGATCTTCTATTCTTAATAGGGATTTCATTAATTAATACATATCCACCACTAAAAATACATGTACAATGCCTGTTTGATTGATATTTAAAAAAATTCTCTTTTTTTATCATGTTTTATATTTCCTTATCATTCTTGACAAATGATATATTTCAAATAGCATAAATTTCTTGGATTGATAACAATATTAGAAAAATATTTAGTAGAACTTGGTACGCACGTCTAATCATTTAATATTTAGCTAGGTGCTATAATACCGCTTTTATTCCTTTTTTTTTCCAATATTGTTATCATTCGTCATTTTCACTATTATCTTGCTTTTAATATTATAATAAATTTGATAAATTTATTGTTTGATTCGATAAAATGAGCACAAGAAAGAATTCTAAATGTATAATTTTAATAGATTGGGCAATATCTAACACTTCAAGTTATTTTTACCTTTAAAGCGAATTTAGATTTATATTTTCCCCATTGAATAAAGTACTAGCCATTTGCAAGTAAATGTCCAAGCTAGCAATTATTTGATTTCTATGCTGTAGATTATTAGCTAACCACGCAAGGTTTTACGGCTGTGAATATATGATTTTTTTTTTTTTTTTTTTTGGTTAAAATGCTAACAACGGAATTTATTGTTTGATAAGGATGTATGCGAATTTAGAACACACGAAAATAAAATTAAAGCCGGCAAGAGCCATTTTAAAGCAGGCTTGTTCTATTTATTTATTTTTGAATTCTTTAATAAAAAAAAAAAAAAAAAGAGGTGGGGCTTTTATGGTTAGTCTTTGTAAAAAAAAAAAAAAATTGACCAAAAATTGACCAAAAAAAAAAAAAAAGAGTGTAACGAGATGGAACTACCTTTTATTTAATCCAATACTTAAGTCAGGGGCTGGTAAATTCTGTAAAAGTATCTAATTATACAAGATATATTAGAAAATATGTTTTTTTATTATTATTTTACTGATAATGCATTTACTTTTTTCAAAAAAAAAAAAGCTTAGTTTTATAGCTGATACTTATTCATTAGATTTGTTTTCGTTTTTTTTTTTTTCCATTCTATCGCTATACACGAACAGATTTTATCTAAAATGTATGTACTGAAATATTTCTATCATGGAAAACAAATATATCAAGAAAATGTGCATTGATTAATGTATCGAACTACAAAAGAAAAAAAAAATAAAGGCTACTTTATTATTTTTGGGTTAAAATTTCTGCGAGTTACGCTATGAAGTACAGAAATAATACGCTTATAATATCACCTACCACCATTATTTATTAATTACCATGACGCAGGGTAATCAAAGAAGCTTCGTAAAAACCGTTTTAGTGAGTTGGTTTCATTTCTCCAAAATAGATACCGCGAAAAAAGAATTATTAATAGCGTCTTTGTATATCAATTTTTTTTTGGGGGGGGGGGGGGGGAGGTTCAATATTCGGGTACTCAATACTTAAATCACTACCAGAAATATTCAATGTCGGGATCGTAAAAATATATCGGAATCAAATAATTTTTTTGCTTTTTTATAACCCCTCTGCATTAACATTAAAGTTGGTGCTTTAATTCATAGAAAGTAAATTTATAAATTCAGAAAATAGCACAATTAACGTGGCTATGAATCGTATTGTTTTAGCCTTTCAAATATTATCCCGAAAATTAAATTGAAAAAATAGCGCGATATTTAAAAACAATAATAAGGAAAAAAAAAGCCTCGTTTAACACATTTTACATTCATAATTAAATACTAGAACTAAAATAGGCGGTAATATCACATTTTAGATTTACTTCTTTAAGGCTTAAGAATAAACCTTCCTCCAATATATTTACCAGCTTTTTTCTTATTTTAGCTACTAGAATTTACAATAGTATTTATTACGATTTCATATTTTTCCTTTCACTTTTTAGTATTACGTTTGAAAGCGTCAAGATCATATGTGCTTGTATTACTTAAAATAACAATTAGGTTTATAAGAATTATTATCAAATACAAATAATGGTTAACACATTTGTTTCAATCAGTTTATTTACCCTTTTCAGAATCACTATTATTCTAAAATAAATCAGTATTTTTGGCTTTTTTGGCTATTTAAATAAGCACGTTATATTTGATGCTAAATTTTGGAAAATTAACACTTACATGATTCTCTAGATTTATTATCATTGTCTTTTCATTACAGTTGGATAGTTTTGAAATTTCTAGTATAGTTTATAACCCCCTGAAAATATTAAGCTTTTGAGGCATAAGAAAGATTTATCAGTAGATCATTCTGTTATTTCATTTTAAAGGGCTCAATGTATTTACCATTAAAGTTCAGTTAATAATAAAAAAAGGACTCAATACGCTGTTAATTTTAATATTCAAGTATAATTAGTGGAATTCTTACTAATAAAATGTAAAAATGAAAATTTATTAAATTAAGCTATATTCAGTTTAGTTCAAAATATTTTAGATTACTTTCTGATAATTTTATATAATGATTTTTTTAAAAAAGCTATTTTTTAGATTGTTTTAGCATGGTTTAACCCCTCACCCCCCTCTTTCACTCCATTGTGTTTTGTACTTGAGATACACTTTTTCAAATATTTTAAACTTGAACTATTTAAAATGTTAAAGATGCTCAATACATTGTTCAAATTTTAGCTTAGAATAAGCGAAAACAAATAGCCAATTAAAACACAAACGTTTACCAATAAAATAATGTATTAATCGAAATAGTTCTTTATTTCAAGCTCGATTGTTTATAATTTCAATTTATTTTAATAAGCCAATCAGTAATTACGATTATCTACTTTAGTTGAGTTTAATTATTCCAGAAAACTTTAATTATACTTATAGACATATTATTGTAAAAGATACAATCAACTATATATACTTTATTAGCTAATCAGCTTTTTTAATCAATACTGACTGAGTGCATATTACTGTTAAAAATGTTGGAGACACAATAGGGGAGTTTAATTTAATTAATCGTTTTATTTATTCAGTAAAATTATAGGTGTTATATCAATTGATTTAGTAAATACAATCAACCTTATATAAAACAAATGAGCGCCAATTGAAAACATTATTTCTATAAAATCTATTGAAATTAAAGATAATATCTATACTATAAAACTCAACTGCTATTCTTCTGAATTAATTTTACAAAAAAAAGACCACTTAATAGACATTGTTGGCAAATGAACAATTAAAGATAATGTAGAAATTTTTAATCCAGATAATGATTTATTTTGAAGGCATAATATTTACTTCCTAATACAATGAGATATTTCCTGGAAAATAAAGCGAATATGCTTGTTATAAATCGTAGAAAAAAAATTTTCAAATTCTTACTAGTATTTGAATTAGCCTACATTTACAAGCAATATCAAAATGACCTTGAAAGATAAAGAGAAAAAGTTTAGGTGAAAAAATCATATAAAAAGAGCAACATTCCCATTCAAAACAATTTCAATTAATATCTACAGAATCAAAAAAAAGTTCAACCTTTTATCCATATTTTCATTTTAACCCCTTAACCAAAAAATCCGATTACCTCTTTTTACCTTACACTCCTTTTATCACTAAATAAACAAATATGAAGTCTTTAAGCTTGTTCGCATTAATCTCCTTGTCTATTTCATTTGCAAGCTCAGAATCTCCTGTCCAAGCATATAACAACGACAATCCTATCAACTATGAAAATTCAGGTAATAACTACAACAAAAACAACAACAACGACGGATATGTTGACCTGAAACCTACCAGCGTTAACTTCTATCAAGATAACAAACAATATGAAAGCAGTGCTGTAGTCTACAATTCCGGTAACGGAAATTATTCCGGAAACAACGGTAAAGTTTATAAGAGAGGTGGTAGCTACGGAAAAGTCAAAACAGATACATGTGATTCCGATGATATACTTCCTACTGATGATACTTCTTGTGAATCGGGAGATGTCTACCCAACTGAAGACACTACTTGTGAATCAGGAGATGTCTACCCAACTGAAGACACTACCTGTGAATCTGGAGATGTCTACCCAACTGAAGACACTACTTGTGAATCTGGAGATGTCTACCCAACTGAAGACACTACTTGTGACTCTGATGCTGGTTATATTAACACTGCTAAAAACTATGCCAACAAAAAAAGAGACGGATATGCAAACAATGGTTATGCTACAGCAGCTCCTACCAACAACGGTTACGCATCAGCAAAACCAACTAAAGCTGCGTACGCAAAGGCATCTCCAACAAATAACGGATATGCAGCAGCTTCTCCAACAAATAACGGGTATGCAGCAGTTTCTCCAACAAATAACGGGTATGCAGCAGTTTCTCCAACAAATAACGGGTATGCAGCAGTTTCTCCAACAAATAACGGGTATGCAGCAGTTTATCCTAAAAATAATGGTTACGAAGCAGCAGAACCAACCAAAGCTGCATACGCAAAAGCATCTCCAACAAATAACGGATATGCAGCAGTTTCTCCTACAAATAACGGTTATATAGCTGTTCAGGTAGCAAGCTATAATGCAAAAGATGATGAATCAACTGATGAAGATGGAGAAAATTCTGATTATGCCGATGTTGATGATAAAGATACTGATCAATATGAAGCAAGCTCAACAGCAAAAATAGTATACAAAGCTCAACCAACAAATAAAGGTTACAATAAGGCACCAGTAGAGTATTCTAATAACAATAACGGCGGAAATAATGGATATCAGGCACAAAACGCATCAAATCCCGATGACAGTGATAATGGTGATGCTGAATATGACAGCAATGACAGTCAAAATCAAGCGCAGCCAATTTCCAATGGATCAAACCAAGATCCATCATATGGGAATAGTCCACTACAACCACCATCCTATGCATCAAACCAAGGTCCATCATACCCAAGTAGCCCACTACTTGCAGGATCAAATTCAAACTACCCATATCTCGATGGTAGCAGTGATGGCTACCCAATAGGCCCACAATTACCAGGAAGCAACGGGGCAATAGTTATTGTTGATGGAAGCAATGGTCGCAGAAGGAGAAGAAGAAGAAGAATTGCAAGAGGAATCAGAAATGGATGGTCAAGACACCATAAGAGAAGCGTTCCGTCAACTAAGTATGGATTGAAGATAAACTAAAAAACTCTTAAGTTATGACTTTTTTTTTTATAACAATGATAGCCATTTTATTTCTTCAATGGCTATATGTTTACCTATTTAAACTTGTGCATTAATTTTTTCTATACTATGGATATTTTCAAACTTCTGCAACAGCATAAGTCCTTATTTTTTTTTTAAATTTTTTTTCTCGTCCATTTTAATAAAATAAAAATGTAAACTTTTTAAGCAGTGTTTTTTAATTGTAAAATTAAAATTCAATCTAGCCATTTTATCTTTGATTAAAAATTTAATCGCGGTTTATTTAGAATTATTAAAAATTTACACCCAACTATGATTCTGGCGCAGAAAACTTTACGAGTTTCATTTAAAAATTATCAAAGTTTTGAGTATTTCAACAGGATTTTCAAACTCTATGAAACACATTTGAATAAAAAAAACTTTGATTAATTTGTATTTTTTAATGAACTATCAAAGTTACATAAAAAAAAAGAAGGCGCTACAAAAAATAATACGCTGATTAAAATAATATTTTGAATTTTATTAGGAGAATCAGATATTAAAAAAAACTGCGGATAAGAAGGAGAATAAAAGTACAAAGTAATGTATCAGCACATGGGATCGAGGTAACGTGGCTGGGATAAAGAGAAATACAAAAAAAATTAAAAAGAGAAAAAATGAATAGCGGTATTATTTGAGGGGTATGGCATCTTTATTGAGCTGAATGATTGCTTTTATCGTTTTCGAATGATCTTAGAGTTATATACTCTTGGACATCAAGAGTTGACAAGTTTACATCAAAACAACAACCAAATTTCACAAAAGAGGAACAACGTGGAACAAGCCAAGGGTCCAAGTCATATTTTGATATAGAGTAATCATTCATTTGAGATAAGTATATTTTTTTTGATAAATTTTTCAAGTATGCATTTTTTTTTACGCTGTACAGCTTTTGAGTTATGAAGTAGATATATTTCATTGATTGGTTTTTTTCGCTTACTGATAGCATGTATTCACACAGCTTATGATAGCGGGAAGTATCTTTTAAAACTAAAGGATCCTTTTCGGTGAAATTAAGGTTAATAAAGATGATGTTACAGAAGAATTTCCAAGGAGCAGAAATAAACGTCTGTCGTTTTTTAGAAATCTGTTCGTACTTCCAAGTAAAGTAGTAATCGAATTTTAAAGCAGCCTCTAAACACTTGTTTTTGGCTAATTTTATTCTTTCTGGACTAATTATGAACGACCTGTGTCTGACAAGCTCCGACTGGTATAAAATGATGCACATGGTGTTGAACAACTGTAAAACGAAATAAGTAAATATGGATAGTTCTACTTTGTTAACCAATTCGAATCCATCAGCTGTTCTGTAGTGCGGAATTGATTCGTATAGCGCAGATGAGTTGTACTTTTTAGCTATTTTTGACTTGAAATCATTTAAGTGACCAACAAGGCTTAAAAACTTTTTATTTATAGTTATTTGAGCGTTGAATTTGTTTAGACCTCTTTTGTTTAAGAATTGCGTGATTTTAACAGTGAGCAGGTACATTTTAATGATAAAGGAAAAATTATCTTTTGGTAAGTTAGAGTTGTTTTTGGAATTTGCAATATAGTATAGCCCAACTAATTCGTGATCACATTGGTAGAAATTGCCACAATATTTGTATTTAAAATCATTTTTTGGAAGATTGACAACTATATCGCGATCAAGCATAGTATGAACTCCTGAGTCGAATACGTAAACAATGCATTCAATAATGTAGTAAGACCAAAAAATCCTTCTTTTGAACTCGAGATAAATAGAAGGCTCTGAATACAAGTGCTTACATTTGGCGTCCATTTTATATAGTTTAGTACTAGCAATAATTCTAAGCTCAAAAGAATAGTTGAACAACAGAAAATTTTATAATAAAAATCTTTATGGGGAAATAGAGAAGGATAATTTAAATATAAATTAGTGAGAGCAGAAGAAAAAATTAATATGTAAAATAACTGATAGTTACAATCTTGCGTGATCTAAATTAGAATTAACAATAAAGCAGAAATGGATGTTAGTAAAATAGTTTATTTTCTTTTTTTTTTTTTGTAGAACCAATTTATATAAGCTTAATGTAAATAGTATAATTCATCCTTCGTACCAAAAGCGTTTACTTACTTGTTACTTTATTGTACATAACGGTATCTAGATTTTTCCAATGGTATATAATTAAGAACACACAAGCCCATAATAATAAAGGATTCATAATGTCATTTTCTCGCTTAATGTTTTCAAAAGAAACAAATGCGTATTTGAAATTCAGCCTGGAATCTCTTTTATATGAATATCCGTCGATAACGTCTACACCGGCTGCGAGAAATGCGTAGATAAAATAATTGGGGAATTTTTTGTATTTCAGGCAATGCAAAAAATGAGGTAGAATGATTGGCATCATCGAATTTGGATGATCCAATAGCAATTTGATTGTTACTTTTTTCAATTCATTGTATTCTGGAATAGGCAGATAACCTTTAAAGTAAATAGAGTATATAAAGGTATATTTATGAGTATTTAGTAGATAATTGAGAACGTATATTGATCAGTGAAATAGAAGCGATACCTTCTGATATCATTATGGTTTAAATCGACAGTGAAGTTGGTTTAGCTAGCTCTCTGAGCCTATAAGAATTTATTATGCATGAATATGGGGCTCAAAGAAATTACAATAGGAAATTATTAGCTTGGACGCGGTTAATAGGATACCTTCAACACAGACTTGGCTAGTTATTAGGGGATAAGCGCCGGAAGATGTATGAGTTAAAGGAAGCAAAGAAATCTAGTAGATATAGGTAGACTCTCATTCTTCCAAAGGACACAGGAAGAGAAAGGGGTGAAGTCTCAGTATATATAGATTATTTAACCTTGAAAGTTTTTAGGAAATAAAAAAATAGAGAATTGGCTTTATTTCACAGCCCCAATAGAATTCCATCTAAGCAATAAATGTCATTAGTTTGTTCAGAATTTTCAAGAAAAGATAATTATGTAATTTTTACATCTATAAGCGGATCGATTACTTAATTTTCTGCCACAGCTAAGCGGCAAGTTAATCTTGACTTCCACATCCAATAAATTCGATATTGTGTTATCAAACGCTTCTCTGCTTGGAAGCAATACATCCAATTCTGTGTTATCAAACACTTCTCTGCTTGAGGGCAATATATCCAAATCCATTTCTAATTGTAGCCCAGATCTTTGGTCTATACCTAATAGTATACCATATTAAAATATCCATACACCGTTTCGCTCAGTGATAACTCATGAATATGCCGCAATATAAGCTATTAAATAACTCCCATCACTTTTTCCTAGCAAGATAATGAATCTAACAACTTGGTAAATCGAGCATTTGGATACGACTTTTTTATCGATATTCCATGGAACGTGCTCATATTATAAAATCAACTGATAGCTCAACAAAAATCTCTGACTAGTCGGTAATGCTAAGAAACAAAAGCTTGTGGAGTTTATAATGGCCCTAAAACAATTAATGTCTGCTATTTATTTTTTACACTGGTTTTACCATGAGTTCTAAATAAATTATGTTCGACTATTTAGTTCAAAGATTGATAGAGCTTATATTTAAACTACACTTGTAATATGATCACAATAAAATAAAAGTTATATTTTATTATTTTATGGTATTAGTAATCCATATGATACATCTGGTATGAAATAAATATAACTGTTTCAATATATATATGAATTGTTTCAATCTGACTATTTCACCTTTTAGAATATGCTCATCGCTAAGATCTAGAACCCTTAATAAAATATAAAGATGTGATATTTTCATAATTCTTTTAATATTTTTATCGCTTACAAGTAAATTGTACGCTATAAAAAACTTTAAACCTCCGTAATCTAAAATTTATTTATGAATTTTATTAATGCTGATAAATAAATTTAGTTATATGAATCGCTATCCTATTTCCGAGGTAAAAGACATTTTGTGTATAAAGATTTGCTGTTTGATATATTGATCGGTTTAGCCATTCCGAGGTTTAAATAGTTTTGTGTTAACTCTGAGATAATTTTTTTTAGGGAAACATACTAATCTAGTACCTCTATTTTGGTAGATATAGTGTGTTTTTAATTACTCTAAATATTTATGTATCTACAAATGAATGATGAATTGCATAGTCTAAGGAGTTATAGTAAATAAAATTTCATATTTATCTATATCAAACAAAAAAAAAGGTTTATTTATGAAATAAGTAACAAAACAACTATATAAAAAAGATAGTTAATAATATATACAAATTGGAAAAATCTAATACAATTCAATTATTTCGAAATATACAGCGAATAAAAATATTATATCGCGAATATGAAATTCTTAGATAGTTGCAAAATATCTGATGCTTTTAAATTTAGCTCGAGGAGTTTGGAAATTAGTCGTATATTTTGATATGAGCGAGTTATTTCTTAGTCCTTTCCCCCTCGGCATTCTTTAAAATTAAAGAATTTAATGATTTGCTAATAATTTAAAAGAAGTGATTACATTTGTTGTTAAAATAAAGTAAACCAACAATTTTTTCTGTTTCGGAATTAAAATATATTAATTGAAGAAGGCTTCGCTATGTTTGGTATACCTTAACCCTTTCACAGGTGGTAGGCCATTTTTGATCTGTCAAATTTAGCAAATTAGATTAATAAAAAGTAATATAATTCCGAGGTCTTTAGAGTTATTGGTATATTGTATTTTTAAAAACAAATAATAAAGTTGATAATAAATAATAAACGAATCATTAAATTCAATTATTTAAAGTTAGTTGGATGGGATAGGGTTAACCCTTTCAGGGGCGGTAGGTCATTTTCGTCCATTTTTAGATTTTGCATTAGCGCGAGGCTGTTTAACCCTTTCCCGTCCATCACTCTAAAAAAAAACTAAATTTTTGATTCGTTTATGATTTTAATATAAATTTATTATTTGCTGTTATATTACAATAAACCAGTAAATTAACCAATCTCAGAACTAAAGTAATTTATTTGAAATCTATTGACTATAATTTGTAGGCCAGAAACAGTCTACCACGCGTGAAAGGGTTAAAAAAAGCCTACTAAATTTTATTATTATTATTAATTTAGAAACATTATTCGCTTAAATTTTATTTCATTTTATGTATCAGTTTAAACGGCAAATCAAATAATTATTGATTAGTCAATAAAAAATCAGTAAAAAAGTATAAAAAAAATTTACTAGTTATTGGTGAATTTCAATAACTTACCAAGCTAATTACAACCATAGAAAAAAAATATGACCAGAAATCCTCCTGGGTAAAAATGCTGAGGCTATAGAATCCAAATCATAACGCATATACAAAAATTAGATATGTATAGAATAAATTTTTGTTTTCAAGATATTTATAGCAGTAAAATTTTATAAAAACAAGTTATTGTAAAAAATAGATTTTTAATTATATATTTATCGCAATATTAATGACAAAACTATGTATAGCCATAGATATTATAATTGATCTATAAATTATTTAAATGATATAAAATGATAGAATACAACAATAAAATTAAAAAATAAATAGATATATGAAAAAAAATATATTGTAGATGATAATTTGAATTAGAGATAAATTCAAAAAATTATAAATTTAAATTTAATGCAATAAAAATCCAAGGTTTGAGCAAAATGTTATAAACAAATATAAAAATAATGGCAGCTATAAAAATATATATTAATATATTTTATATCACTGTTTTCAACCTGATATTTTTAGTGGAACAGCAGCTTTATTTGCGTTTTCGCTCAAAGCTGGCGCTTTTCGAAAATAACTATTTGATCAATATTGAAATTATTTATTTTGACCATATATGTGAGATTCTTTGAAGGATGAGACTTTTTTCTATTAAAATATCTCTTTGATTTAAATTCACCTACTTCTAAAGTATATTATGAATATACTTTAATGTATTCAAAAATTTTTTCATTAAATCAGGCGAGTGCTTATTAAAATAATCAGTTTCATGAGTAAAATGTCACATATCTTTATTATAAAATTTAATGCAAATTTAAATAATGCTCAATACTAATGTTGGCTCAAAAAAAATTTTTTTCCATTAATTTTTTTAACTTTTTTTTTTTTTTCACGGAAAATTTATTTATACAATAATAAAAGTAATAAAAACTAATTACAAAAGTATAAAAAAAGCAAAAAAATTTATAAAAAAATTATAAAAAATTTTCACCCGACTCCCCTCCGCCGCTCTAGCGGCTCCGTACCCACTGAGCATTGGTTCAAGGGGGCTGGTAAATCACTTATATCCCGAAATGTAAGCGATCTGACAACACGAATGCCGTCCAAAAAATTTCGCTGTTTCCAGCTCGAAATTTGGACCGGCGGTGCCAGCGCGGAGCTGGCTAAAAGATTTTTTAGACTCCCCCCTAAAGAGTTTCCCGACTAGCCCCAACCGGGCTTCATCGGAATTCAAAAGCAATAAATTGCTGTCCGAGCGGATCGAAGCTGGTATGAACTGGCCAATCGTTTCGTTTCTGACTCTGCGCCACAAGGCGCAGTCTAAAGTAATGTGGTCCGCTGTCTCAGGTGTCTGGAGCCTGCAGAAGGGGCAAAATTTTTTGTATTTTCGGTCGATGATTTTGGTGTTGGCCATGCTCTGGGCAGTCCAGTAGCTGCCTATTCGCATTCTCCCGACGTCCTGGAGGCCCAGCCTCAGTGTGGGATGCTGTTCGGTGAGGCCAATCCAATTGCCTTTATCTTTGATATTTCGGCTTATTGCCCAGTGTTGAATTTTCGATTTGTTATTTTTGGCCTTTCTATTGGCCAATGAAATCACAGTCTGTCCAGCGGCGTTTTTGGTTCAGTATTTCTTGATCCACCTGGAGCATCCAGTCACCCAGGTGGATTTCTGCGCCTTGATAGGCTGGTTGATGAGGTCGGCGATTCATGTTTTAGACGCCGGCCACTTGATATATGCACGCTCACGGGCAGTGCTGGTGCGCAGGAACACTGAGCTGATGCCCAGTTCCTCGCGGATCGGCTCCATAGCGGCGTTTTTTCCGACCTTGGCAACCATGCGGGTTGCCTGGTCTATTACAGTTTGAATGGGGAGGCATCGGTTTTCGCTCATACCGAAGGTCTCGCCACCGTAGCACCCAATAGGTAGCAGTACCCAATTTATGAACCGAACTTTGAGTTCGGTCAGCACGTCAGAGCGGTTTAAAAAGTAATAACCAGCATACATGGCCTTCTGGGCCTTCATTTTGTTGTTTTTTATTGTACCAGCCACACTCCATTTGGGATTCATTATGTATCCCAAGTATGTGTACTGGTCAGTGGTGC
>LSSN01003232.1:0-30231 GCA_001970855.1 Smittium culicis | reverse complement strand
GGAAAGGGTTAAGGCGTTTAAATTTTCAAAAAAATATCCTCAAATATTCAGCTTCTTTTACATAAAATTCAACCCTGTCCAAAACAAATTTTGTGATTCGCATATGATTTTTAAATCTCTTATTTATTCGCTGGAATATTTAATTTAACCAATTATCAATTACTTATAAGCCTATCCATATTTCATATTTGTACTAATTGGATAATTTATAGTAGACCAATAATATTTTTCAGAAACTTACAAAACTGATTATTTTTAAATTATTATAAGGCATTTTTTTTATGCGACTCGCCAATGAAGATCGCCTTGACAGTTTTCTTTTTCTACAACTTCGCTTCAACTCTTGGGTTGTCCACAGCATCAGCATATAGTTGTAATTTCTTCACCCGCATCTTACCAAGATTACAAAATTTTACCCACAACTTTCCAATCGACAAAGAACACTATTAATTGCTGCATACTCATCCTTTTTTTTTTTTTTTTAATAAAATAAAGACGCTGTGTATCAAATGAACGATCAGGACGGCGATCAGGTGCATCAAGTACAGCAAATCGAGTCTCGGATAGCGAGTTTATCGTCCGATTTGGCGCGTCATTTGCAGCGGCAGATGGCCAAGACCAGCGATGGCGTGCGCACGGCCACCCACGCAGCTCACGCATGTACTACTGCGGTCACAGAGCTGGGTGATCGGCAGCGGCAAATGTGTGCGCATGTTGCCGCTATCGTCGCAATGGCTGATGAGGCCGATGCGCGTGTGAGCGCTGCGCGCACACTGCTTGCGGATTTAACCGCTATCAACGCGCAACTACGCGAATTGGATGCAAGCCTTGATGGAAATTGATACCTATCTCTCTGATAACCTAACCCTTCATACCTTCCCCCCTCCCCCTCCACCTTCTTTTTGCTTGACTGAGTTTCTCACTGTTCATTTTATGCATGCTTAAAAATCAATTGAGCATTTCTTGATCGTCATACTTTTTATGACTATTTCTGCATTTGGCTTCTGCAGATAAATAGATGGCTCGTTGATTTTAGTAAACACATTCGCTATTATTTATCCATATTAGATCTTATAATCATTTGTACAAATATGTTACTGCACTCTATCGCCTACTGATAAAGTTTCAAAAAAATTTTTATTTCTATTGTATGTGTTGTTTAAAAATTTATATGAATTGCAAACTATATATGCCAAACTTAATGACTTTATTTTTTTTTAGCTTTTTTTTAATTTATTTTGCTTTAGGTCTCCATTCAATTTTGCCTGCCTCTTTCATTAATTCGCTCTAACAAAATCCTTCATATATTCCCTATTTAACTCTTTCAGAGGCTGTTGGCTTTTTTTGAGCTATCAAGCCTATCCATATAATTAACAGTCTGATAAATCAATATAAATTAGTAATTAATTATTGGCCGATGTTTTTTATATATCCAATTACTAATAAATTATAATGGCTTATCCAATTATGATATTTAATAGGTTAAAGAGTGTTGGCCCCGGAAAGGGTTAAATTCTAAATTCCAAACAAAACTACATAAAAACTTTTTGAATTGCTATCCAAATACCAATCAACATATTAACAGCAAATCGATTATCCACTAGCTTATACTATTGATAATCCATTTGCTACTTTATTTCGTTTATGCCAATAGATTAAGTGAACGTTATTTTCTATTTCTTTATCTTTTATAATTGGCATGTATTTTGTTTACCACAAAGACTAGTTTATTTACTTGTTAGATAATCAAAATAACTGTCTTAACCCTTTCCCGTCCAACACTTTTTAAAAAAACTGATTTTATGATTCGTTTATTATTTATAAGCAAATCTATTATTTGCTGTGATTAAACAATATACCAATGTATCTTAATGCCTGGGGATTAAAGTATTATAATTGGTCATAATTGGCTATATTTAGAGGTTCAAAAATAGTCTACTGCCCGTGAAAGGGTTAAATTTAGATTACTTGGCAATTTTACATTCGAATTTCAAAATCTGTAAAAAATTCAATACTTGTACAGTATAATTATTGAAATCTCAAGATATCTAACACATTCGTGGTGAATAAAATTAAAAAATATAAAGGTTTAGCTTTATAGTAATTGAAATAAAATTAATAATCTAAAATCTAAAATAAGTCCAATGAGTAGTAAATTCTGTTTTTTTTCGATTCAATAATAAAATTACAAAAAGTAGAGTATTAAAATTATAAAAAAACTATAATAGTAATTGTAATTGAAAGAATATGATATATAAGATAGTAGTAGAAATATAAAAGGATAAAAAAAATTATTAGCGAGGTGGAGGGAGAAGATAAAAATAGCCATCGCTCAAAAAAAGATAAAATAACAGCCACAATTGAAACAGATCTCCCACATATCCCCATATAAGAAAAAAGTCTAATAAAAAACTTTAAAACAGTTCAGCTCGCCTATCAATTAGTATTGCGCCAACTTATTATGAGAATAACTCCTTAGTTCTGGCCAGACCAGTATGGTGGGTTATTACGTAGCTGGTTGTATGAAGCATGGTAAGATCCAGGTTGGCTTTGTACTGGTGCTTGTTGGTTACCAGAGCTGTGTAATGAGTGGCTGTGCTGGAATTGCTGTTGCTGCTGTTGTTGTTGTTGTTGGTTGTACATAGACGAAGTATTACCTTGTGAGTAAGCAAGGGATTGTGATTGGGGTTGTGACACAGCTTGAGGAACAACTTGTTGCTGGGATTGTCCTAAGCTTTGTGGCTGTTGCTGTTGTTGGCTTTGCTGGCTTTGTGGAAAAGATTGTTGTTGATTATGGCCATAGTTAGAGTATAGCTGGTGTGGTGATTGAATTTGGTTGGAACTTATTGGATAACTACCTGAGTTTTGTGAAGAATAACCGCTTTGATGTGGGTTTTGGTAGAATGTGGTTCCACCAATGACTGCTGCAGCTGCTGCTTGGCTGGATGTGAGTCCAGTAGATACTGACTTGGGGTTAGAAGAAGACATGTCCTTAGGGATTGAAGATGGAACGACTCCAGGTCCAGAGATGTTAGAGCCTTTTGGTGATGGGTTCAAGTATCCAGGAAGTTGGGAGTTGGGGAAACCACCATATTGCTGTGGCTGAGCTGATTGTTGCTCTTGATCAAAGGTGTTCATGTTACCTTGGGCACTTTGGTTGGTGATTCCATAAGGGCCATATTGACCAACACCAAGGCCTCTTTGGGATGGCAGATTAGAGTGTTGGGATGGAGCATTTGTGGAAATTGAGGTTTGTTTGTTTTGTTTAGATTGTTGGGGGTGGTTTGGTTGGTTATTTTGTAACTGTTGTTGTTGCTGTGACATTTGTAGGTGTTGATGAAGCATCGAAAGCTGTTGAATTTGTGCTTGTTGAAGGTTCATAGCAGGAATATTATTAGCGTACATTGGGAACATACCTTGTTTCATATAGTGTTGGGAGTAGTTTGATGCTAATGAGGGGTTTGGATATTGAGTGTTTGGTTGCATGACGCCCATGTTATAATAGAAGGGAGAGTAGTAAGGCATGTTATTTAAACCTTGGTAGGAGCCTGGTTGTTGGAATTGGTGAGGGAAATTGCCAACAGATTGGTTTGGAGTTGAAATGTTTGGCATGATATTGGTGGCGTTAGCAGTAGATGATGGGAGACCGGTAGATGGGGCTGTTGTGCTATCTTCTTTGGTTGCAGGGGCAGAGCTGGCGGCGGCGGCATTGGAATTATTATTTTGGGAAAAGCTTTCGTTATAATAACCCATCATCTGGGCTCTTTGTGGATCAAAACCATAAAGCATTGCAGCGCCAAAGTCGTTAGGTAGCGGACCTTGTGGCATTGCTAAAAGGCCAGGAAGGTATTGATTTTGTGATTGTTGGAGCGAAGCAAAAGAAGAGGCAGGGCCCGTAGTAGAATTAGATTGTTTACCTTCTTGTTGGGTAGAGGCAGAACTGGAGAAAGCAGGTTGTTCGCTAGTAGATAGAGGCTTTTCTTGAGAAGCATTAGAAGTGAAGGTTGTGTCAACTGCGGCATCGGCAACGGTGGCAAGGGGTGCAGATTTTTGAGGATCTTCAGGTGCTTCAGTTGATAGTGATCCAAACTGTAGACCTAGCTGATCTACATTGTGGGAAGATGGTGGCATGATGACAGCCTCGGCTTGATCAATAACACGGCTTGAGATGGATTTATTATTAGACACATCAGAATCTTGATTAGAACTATCAGTAGGCTTATCGGATTCGTTATTAGAATCTGGTGATTGGTGGATTTCTGAGCTAGAAGGTTGGGCATCCTGTGTTGAAGAGTCATTGGAGTCTAAAATTTCTAAATCATCTTTAATTTCAGCAGGAGTTGAGGAGGTTTCAGCAGCATCAGCTATTTGATCATTAGTAGTATTAACATCATCAGCGGGGCTAGTGGTAGAAGTGCTAGAAGCTGGTGGGGGTATGTCTATGTTTGCTGTAGGTTCAGGTGGTTGTTGAACAACAACAGCTCTAGTGAGGGAAGATTAAATAAGAAAAATTTTAAGTAGAAGAAAAATGGGGGTATATAAAGAGCTGGAGGGGGAAAGTACCTTTGAGCAATTTTGGCCCAAGAAACACCACCAGATGAAGGTACGAGGTTTGAGGTTGGTGTGAATGGATCCTTGGCAGCAGCAGGGGGAGTAGCAGCAGAGGAAGGAGCAGGTGCTTGATGCTTTTGAGGTGGTATAGGAGCACGTTTAGGAGCTTTATTAGAGGTGGAGTTAGTATTGTCGGTAGATTTATGAGGGGTAGAGGAGTTTTGGGAGGGGGCATGATCGGGGAGGTTAGGGTGAATAAAGGACTTTCTTTGGTTGTGAGCGGAATTGCGAGGGGCAGAAGATTTTACAACTACAGAATTAGGACGAGTGGATGTTTTGGCACTTTTTTTAGCGTCAATTTTTTTATCTTTGCGAGATTTAACTTCGTCCCATTGGGTGGAAATACCTAATAAAATTAGAATAAAAAGTATATTAGAAGCTTGAGTAGGAATATTGAAAAATAAGAGGGGATAAGGTATTTACCATCAGAGATTCTGCCTATAGTAATTTCTAGATCGCCGTCAGCGTCTTTTAAGGCGTAGATGAGATCAGATTCAGTCCAATTGGGGAAAACTTCCAAGAGGGTAGATAATTGAGACTTGTATAAATTTTTGAGCTGGGAAGCTTCGTCATTTTGTTTGGAGGAAATCTTTTCAGGTCTAGAGTTATCTTTAGGCTTTTGGGAGCGAACAGGGGCTTTTCTTAAGGGTTTGTTGTGTAAGCCGTTTGTACGGGTTTGGCGGGCTGCGTTAGCAGGAAGCTCTATTGAGGACATATTATAGTATTTTATTTATTAAGACTTTGGGATAAGTATGAAAAGAGATGGATGAAGGCTCAAACACTCGATAGAAACTTTTATGGGAATTATATAGAAATAGTCAAAGGATCCTTTTAGAGATGGTGGAGGAGTTGATGGAGAGGAAGTAGAATTATATGTTAGAATATAGCGGTTTCTAGAGTGGAGAAACAGTATTAAACTTTCTGTAGTTTGTAAAAAAGACAAAAATAAAAGACAAGTCGCATAAAAGTAAAGAAAATAAGAGGGGTTTAATATAGTTAGTGCCCTATTTCAAGCCCATTGTTTATTTTTTTTTTGCACTACTGGCGCCAAAAAACCAGCCCACAATTCTCCCCCAAATTCTCTGCTGCCTAATCGCCATTATGATCATCCCTCCCCCCACCTGCCCAATGACCGCCATCATAATCCCTCTCCTGGCATTCTCAGCCCAATCACTTCCTATTGATCCATGTTCTCCTGACCTTGGCTTCCAATCATCCCATATACGATTCTGCACCAGTGATTAGGCTGAAAATCCTTCATAATTCTCGATGTATGCGCCAGTGATTAGATCGAGCCTCTCACTTATGCTGATAGGCTCATTTACTCTCTGACAATTGATAATAATTATTATTATTGGTAGGCCACATCTATTTATCAAATCTGCGCCGTTAAAAATATGACAGTTATTGATAGGTCATACTAATAAACTAAAGCACTTTAAAAATTTTTTATTTGGCGGCACTTCAATTACCATTTTTATTTGCCGCATTTAAATTTGCTCAAACCCTTTCATAGCCTAAGCCTTAGCCTTATAATAGCCTTTACTCTTTTCGCTCTACGCTCTACTGCTGCAGCCTATCACCCGCCGCCTTATCATCGCCCAACAATATAGCACTGATGCCATGTCAACAATTGCCTTATTAGTACATACTCCCATCTGCTGATCACTCTTCCCCGCCCCCTCCCCAAACAAACCCCCCCAATAATCGGCCCTCTTTGTTAACATAATCACCGCTTTCTCCTTCTCCTAATCATTTACTGATCACTGGCTGCTACAATCCCCCTTTTTCTTGATTGTCTATCAGCCCCTATGTCCTTACCATCAATACCGCTGCCCAATAATTTATCCCTCTTTAACTCTACTATACTCCCATTTAATTCCGCTTACACTTTCATACTTTAATCGGCCCTAGTTATATCTCACAGTTACCTCATTGTATTCAACTCATTATCTCAATTTTAACTTACCTCACCTCTATTAACCCTTTCACGGTATTGCACTATTTTTGATCCACCAAATATAGCCAACTGTATATGACTAATACACTATAATTATGTTTCTATTTCACCTATTGGCTTATTTCTGAATTGTAGCAAATAATAAAACTGCTTATAAATCATAAACGAATCATCATTTTATTTTTTTTTAACGAGCATTGAGCGCTAAAGGATTTAGTGATTTGTTTATGTATAATAAACATTATAAACTTGTTAAATTTTAAAATATTTAGATATCATATTTTACCATACCTCAAATACCCTTTACAACTCTTCACAAATATACCAATGCACTTCTTTTTTATCCCAAACATACCAAAAAATTGTCCTTATATATATCCTGAAATTAATAATAATAATAATATGCTTAGAAATAAAAACGTTTTATTCATTTTAAATAAGTATATTTTAATAGTACCATCCACATAATGCATAAAAAATTCACAACTAATTACAAGCTAAAATATATAAGTGAGAACCATCGCTATATATCTGAAAACGCCATATCATGCGTACCTCGTATTCTCTTGCTATAACTTGGCCATATAAAACATATTGTACTACTAAGTTTTACAGCCAACCATCCCCATTATATTTATAATTGTTTGATTAACCAGTTATAATATTCTAATTTATCTTGTTGAAACTTTTAATCAAAAATAATTTATTTGATAAGGTACCCATCTCTAAATATAATTAACATTTTAAAATAGAAAAGTTCCAGTATAAATTTACAACGATATATATTGGTTATTCCTTTAATTTTGGCATATTTAAATTTATTTCTATAAAAATATATTAATGAATATACCTAGAAATACATACGTATTCCTTTTTAGTGCACCCTTTGCTTTCACGTTTCATTTATCCCTCTCCCGGGCAGTAGTCTATTTTTGACCTACAAAATATAACCAACTATTCTCAGCTAATATTATTTAATTTCGGATCCATAAAGATTATTGGTTTATTTTATTTTAAAAAAAATATATAAACTACCTTATAAATCATAAGCCAATCAATAAATTCGATTTTTTTAAGAGTGTTGGACGGGTAAGAGTTAAGAAATTCGACTCGTATTAATTTAATTATTGATTAAAAACATTCACTTTTATCAAAAGCTTATATATATTTAATCGTTTTTTTTTAACTCTTATTTATTAGATTAAATATATTTCCTCACAAAGAAATAAAAATTTCTGAATAAAATGAACTCAAATTACTGAAATTAAGTTTTATTATTTGTATAATAAATTGATTAGCTTTAATTTGATACGTTTTAATAAATATACACTCAATATTGAGTCAATTAATAGAAATGCTTTTGAAGATCTGCAGGGTATATTTGAAATTATACATAGTCTATAATCGATTTTTTTTACACATACACGATTTTATGAATTTTAAATGATTCATAATTAGTTTTTATTTTTTGAAATTTTTAAATTGTCATTAAATTTGTTGGTCTAGGATTAAATTTATTTGCTTTTTATAATTTTCAACTAAAAAAAAATATATATGAAATTAATTAATTCCTATTTTTCATGATGAAATAAATTTTCTACAAAATCAATATACATTTTAGTAAATAATTATTATCTCATTGTTTATTTATAAGTCAATAGAAATACGAATCTCATCAATATCAGCCATCAATGATTACAAATTTAGTTATACGCATTTTCTTTCAGAAAAAAATAAAAACTTTGGCTAAATAATATAATGCCTAATTTCTATTTAGCATTGAGTACTTTTATTTATTATAACATAATTTAAAAAAATTATTGATAATTCTAAGAGGAGATTATAATAATTTGTATCGATTTATGAATAAAAAAAATTAAAATTTCAATTTATTATATATTTTCAAAATACTTTATAATTGATCATTTTAATCTAAATTAATTTAAAAATGGAGTACATCAAAACAATTATTATTCATATCTAGACTATTTTTTGAAATTTTTGTAAATTAATAAATGCAATTATTTCTTTTAATAAACATACAAATTAAAATTTTTCATACGTGGTCCAAATTTTATTCTGGTAAATTCCTTAAAGTTAAAAATATAGATCATTTCTCGTTTTTTAATTGAAAATATTCTATCTATAATAACTTTAGTTCAATTTTTTATAATTTGATAATTTTGATAATTATAAAATACATCATTTGATCAATTAAAATATCTTAACATGTGCATTTTTATAATAAATATAGTTTTCAACCTATAGTATCATTTTTATTAAAAAAATACCAAATTAGAGATCAATTACCTCATTCTCAAAAATATAAAATAAGCAAATCTCATAAATAACTCAAATTATCTAATCATTTGGTTAAAAATGTCTTTAAAATAAAATTCTATTATTAGCGCACTGAGCTAGCTAAATTTATAATAAGTTATCTACTCAAAAAATAAAAAAATTATAACTATATATAATGAACTAAAGCAGAATGATTTCCATGATCTTAGACTTAGTATATAAATTTTATATAGGAATTTAAATCTTTATTTATTTATAATATTCCCTCTACACTTTTTTATTTTGATTATTAAGCGATTCTATAATAATAAGTGTGAAATTTCAATTATTTTGAATCATAAAAAGATAATACTAAAGTACAAAAAATTTTTAAAAAATAAGAACATGATACATAAAAATAATAAAGAGAAAAATTAAATGATCAGTACGATCTATTGAGGCTCATTATTGTTTGAGATCCATATTAGTGCGTATCTAAATAATAAATATCGAAAATAGGTTACCGATTTTGTAGCAAAATTAAATATTTATGCAATAAAATATATTCTTGCAATATTATTTGTAGATAGCATCTCAAGAACACCATATATTAGAATATCATACTATCACTATCACTATCACTATCACTATCACTATCACTATCACTATCACTATCACTATCACTATCACTATCACTATCACTATCACTATCACTATCACTATCACTATCACTATCACTATCACTATCACTATCACTATCACTATCACTATCACTATCACTATCACTATCACTATCACTATCACTATCACTATCACTATCACTATCACTATCACTATCACTATCACTATCACTATCACTATCACTATCACTATCACTATCACTATCACTATCACTATCACTATCACTATCACTATCACTATCACTATCACTATCACTATCACTAAAGAAATGTGATAGGAATTAAAAATTGTTTAATAGTAAAGGATTATTCTAATTAATTAACTTTTAATTTATTGATTTTTTATAGTAATTATATAAAATATACTAAATTCGAATATCGATTCTATCCTCTATAATAATTATTGAAATTATACTTGAAACTTTCATTTATGCTGAAATGTAGGTCTGGAAATTAATATAGCTCAAATTTATAGTAAAAGATGTATATTTTTTAATATTAGCCATAAATTATTTAGGATACATAGCGATTATAATTAAATCCCATGTTTTTTATAGAGATCCTTTTTAATAAATAGTAATATTTATTTTGATGATAACGGAGTCACATAAATAATAAAATTTAGTTAAAATTATGGCAGTTTCTCTAAATTAACTAAATTTTAATCAAAAATTCAAGGAAATAAAATTTAACCAGCGTGTTAGATTAGAAATTTATTTTTATTAAGAGAAGGAGAAAAGTTGAAAGACTTGGATATCCATTTTTCGAATCTCTGTCTTTTATAATATTAAATAAAATAATTTGATTGAATAATTTAGATCAGAGAATTAATTAAAATTAATCCAATCAAATCCTAAAACAGCGCATTAAAATTCATTTTTAAATTATTTTTTACTAGTAAAAAATAAATTGACGAAAAATCTGAAAATTAACAATGTAAATGAAATGCTTTGGGTATATATCTAATATATATATTAAACATTGACTAAGTATTGTTTTATTTTTAATGCTAAGAAATACTAAATTATAATTAATTAAAGAGTAAGTATATGAATCAGTGAAAATTTTAACAATTTTATGTATCTCAAGGTATATTTTACTATGATAAATTTTAAATTTCGAATTATTTTAGAATAATATTGATCAATATAAAAAATAGTAATTTTTGAAGCACTTGACAATTAATAGTTTATAATCAGTAATTATTTCAAGAGAAAAAAATTAGATATGTAATTAAATTAAAGAGAATATATGTGATAAAATAATTAATATTCATAGAATAGATATTATATATTATTTCATAATAATTATTATAAATTCAAATTTACATTTTAAATTATAATAATTTTGATTTAGTTTATATTTAAATATTTAATTAAAAAATTTTCACGCATTCAATATTAAATTTCTTCCAAATAAGTAATATATTCTAAAAAAAATTCTACATAAATTCAAATTTTATTATAGTAGCTAAATTTCACTTTTTAAAATCGAAATCATGAGTTTTAATAGTCCATAAATCATTAAATTTTAATAATAATATAATTAGAATTAGCTTTTCTTTATTAAATGGAAATTTATCGATAATGTACATAATATTAAAAAAAACTAACAATATATATTTCTAACCAATTCACCTCTTGGCCTCTAGGTCCTCCGTACCTGTTAGACATTGGATCAAGGTATTAGAATCAGCTCAAAAAATTTTTTACATGACTATAAAAATTGATGATATATGATAGATAATATTAAAAAACTTTTTTTTTGATCAAATGCTAATAATAATAAAAATGCTTAAAAATAATCATGAAAATAAAAAGATTTTCAAACTTTCCAACTGATATTCCAAATGGATAAGTTCAGTTTCAAAAATTGATTAACTAAATTTCAGATAGTATTTTCGTTACAATTCTGATATTTTTATATCATTTTAATAATATTAGAAATCAAAATTATTTTCTGCTTGGTAAAAAGTTTAGGTTACCCTAAATGAGAATAAAATTAAACCCATTATCAATCGCGAAGTTTAATTTTGAGTCTAATATAAAAAAAAATCATTCGATAGCTGAAAAATTAATCTATAAATAAATAAAAATATAGATTTATATATAATAAGTATGTTGATTATATTAAATTTTTTATTTTAGTTTATTTAAAAATATATCGACCTTCAAAAACCACTCTGTTTATTGTTTAATAGAAAATTTTTATAATAATAATAACTTTCGAAAAAATATTGTTCAATTGAATCAAAATACTTGTTACTATTGAAATGATTTGATTACCAACGATAGTATTTTATACAACCATTATTTAATTCTGTTCATGATTAAATAAGCCATAAAATATTCAACAAGATTTATATTTTTTATTGTATCGTCTTTACAGATTGTGACAATTTGTATTATTTATAAATTCGAAACTTATATAACTTTTTACGCGAATAAGAATTTTTTTGGTTGGTATTTATTTTATGATAACACGGTGTGTATCTATTCAAAAAAATTCTATATATAAAAATTCTAATTTTTAAATCGTGGAATAAAATTTAATTTCTAAATTTTTCAGTAAACAAGCTTTATCAAAAGAAATATTAGTTGGTGTAGTTATGATAGCACATTTATAATTCACATCATTATTGATTCGAATAAAACATCTTTGTATAACATGAAAAACAAAAAAAATTAATTACTGCATATTTTTTTTTATACTGTAAGGTAAATAATATAATCTAAACTTAGATTTACCCTTGAATCATTGCCAATCGGGTATGGAGTTGATAGAACGGCGGAAGAAGCTCAGACAAATAATAGTTTTTTTAATATTTTTTTAACTTTTTAAATATTTTTTGATAGTTTGTTATATAATTTTTAAATATGTTTTATAAAATCTCTGACAAAAAGAAAAAAAAGCCTAAACTACTCGTCAAATCAATAATTTTATTGATTCAATGTGATCATAATACGTTGATTGTTATTTTTTTTAGATAGAATTTAAAAAGTAATATCTTATGTAGTACGTTACTCTTTTAATTAAAACTAATATTGCGCCAAGTAGTATTCACTTGAATTTTGTGGGAATTTTTTATTTATGGCTGAACTAATATTAAAGGGGTTTTCATGATATTTTTCAAAGCTTCAAGCTTATTGTTAAAAAAAATCAAGTAATTTTCCAAAAATATAGACCTTGTTACAAGACAATTCATTTTTATGAATCACTTTTTATTAAAAACTCGGAATTTTATTGACACTATAACAGTAATAGGAAATATGCGGCTAAGTAAACTAAAAAATAGATAAGTTGGTTCAAGGCATAAAAAAACTAATATTCGAATACTAATAAATTCCTCTGCCGGTCTACCGGCTGCGTATTTAAAGGGAAATGGGATCAATCTACCAACTGAAAGATCCACCCAGGCATTGCTTCAAGTAGGCTGGATTACTGAAGTTACAAGCAATCATAGAATTAAGCTCGTTCCAACAAAATTGAATTCGTTGAGATCATTGAGCTCCTAGTCGGTGCCTACATATAACAGGGCTAATAAAAAATAGGGTCCTACCCAAAAGTGGGAATGATCGACCTGGCTCTCCTACAATAAGCTGCTAAACGCGTGGGATCCGTAATGTATTTGGACGCAAATTGGATGCAGGTATAGTATGGATGTTTTCCCGTGCGTTTTGATCGAGGTTGTAGAGCGATAGGTTTACAGCATAAGTTCAATTTTATACTGTTACTCAAGCTAACTTTGGGCTAACACAAAACAATCCAAGCTCTGCAATAGGCGCAAAAATAGATCTATAAGCATAGCCGACCAATTACAGTAGCGTCTAGAAAACTATATTTCATACATACTTAGGCTTAAATCAGATTTGAATAATTTTGAATTCAAATGCGATAATCGAAAATAAAGTTGCTTAGGCCAGACTATCTCTTACCATACAAGTATTATTATTCTCTATAAAATTATTTAATACACATTTTTACGGTCAGTAATTTAAAAAAAAAAGTTCTAATTTAGTTTATCTCGCGAAATGCCCCCAAAAAACTCGCAGTTACCCAAATGTCAGCAAACTTTATCATCATATTTTAATTTCACTCCCAAAAAAGTAAATCTAAAAAGTACTATCACCACAGATAATACCAATAATGTAGTCGAAGATAATAGCAAATTTTCACAATCTCCTAGTCGAAAAAATTTAATAAATTTACAGAATTTAGATGAATCTAACGAAAAAGTGGAAAGCGACAGCCTGGTACGATTTCATTTATATTATTCCTTCTAAAATTCTTGCTCATTTCTTCATAACCAACACAATTTTTGATTTTTATAAAAATATTTATAACAAATATAAAAAAATTTATTATTGTACAGCAGATTTTTTCTGGTTCAACTTCAGATTCAAAAGAAAAGGATACAACTTGCGATAACGATAACGATAATAAATTAAATAATTTTATAGAGGGAAGCAATTCATCCAAACTATCAACTTATAACTTCAAAAATCGTGATAAAAATCAAGCTATCGATTTTGTCAATACATCTATGACAAAAAAGCGAAGAGTTTCTGATGTCCCTGATTCTATGAAATTTGATGATTGTTTACTAGAAAAAAAATTCAAAAACAAGTCTAATAATACAGCCGAGCTAAAGCTAAAAAAAGTTATTTCAATTCAAGATTCAGATGTTGAGTTAGATGAGTCCTTAAAAAATAAAAAAATAAAAGGTATAATTAGTTTATAAAATTCAACCTAACTACTCAATAATTAAATCTTCTTTCCAATTTTTTTTTAGATACTGTTTCTTCGTTTTATTTTCCACAAAAAGAACCTAGCTTTCATAAAAGCCCAGATAAAAGTTCTCGTACAAAAAAATCTAATTCTCACATTAAAAGCACAAAATATACGCCACTCGAGCTCCAATACATTAAAATCAAAGATCAAAATCCAAACATTCTACTTGCAATAGAAGTGGGGTATAAATACGTTTTTTTTGGCGACGATGCAAAAGTAACTTTTTATAAATACTATCAAATATTAGTTAAAAAGTGTTTTTAATAAAAAAAATTTCAAATTAAGTTACTCAAAAAAGTTTTTTTGTTACTTTTAATTAATAGATTGCATCAAAAGTATTAGGAATTTATTGCTCGTTTAAACAAAACTTTCACACATGTAGTGTTCCTGTACATCGAATAATGTTACACGTAAGACGGCTAGTGTACGCTGGCCATAAAGTTGGGCTAGTAAAACAAACTGAGACTGTAGCAATAAAATCAAATAGCAGCAACAAAAGCGGCCCTTTCCAAAGAGACCTTTGTGAGGTTTACAGTAGAGGTACGCTTATCGGAGAAATAGGCGCAGAAGCTGATAGTGCAAGCGACTCCGAGGATACAGGTAATCTTGGCCTGGATCTTGACTCTGGTGGCTACATATTTTGCGTTTCTGATCACCCACTTGATGAAAAGGGAAATTGTAAAATCGGGTTTGTAGTAAGTATCCTTTTTTTTTAAAATCTTTCTTCATAACTCAAAACCTAATTTATTATCGTTTCTTTAACGAAATCTCTTGTTTTTAGGCTGTTGACCCGTCTACTGGAAGTATTATTTTTGACGAATTTATTGATAGTTACACTAGAATAGACCTAGAAACTAGACTATCACATCTTCAGCCTGTAGAGTTAGTATTATCTACTGATTTATCTCTACAATCAAGCAAACTTTGCTTATCTAAATCAAATTTGAGTAATTCTAGAATTGAAAAACTAGCAAAGCTAAGTCCAGATATGGCATCTGCTAAAGTTATTGACGAATTCACAAAAATAAATGCTTTCAATGCCATTGATCAAGTTTTATCTGAGATGGGAACTGTTGTCATATGTGCTTTAGAAATTCTTGTTAGATATTTGAAAACTTACAAGTTAGAAACTTTATTTTGTTCAAATTCAACTGATGTTAATTCAGACCTCTTTATCAACAGCATGAGTATAGACAATTTCAAGCAGATAAATGACGATATAACTACAAGGCCTAGTAAAAATTTCTTAAATGCCAGCAAAGAAAAAGTATTTTCTAAATTTTTTGACAAATCTTTCATGCGCCTAGATGCTAAGGCATTAGAATCGCTTGATGTTATTGGCTCTGGTCAAGATAAATCAGAATATTATAGCTTTTTAGATTTACCACAACAAAATGCATTTCTACCATATAGTGAAAGTTTAAAAAATAATACGTCTAATAAAGAGTCGCCAAGTGGCTTAAGTTATGCAAGAAATTTGTTCCAGTTAATTAACCACGCAATAACTCCACTGGGTCAAAGAACTTTACAGCAGTGGGTTATTAAGCCTTTAATTGACTCAAATTCAATAAAAGAAAGGTTGGATATCGTCGCTTTAATTAACAAGTCAGATAAGCTATTTCCAATCTCAAAAAAGTCAAAAAACAAATCCAATTTCGATTTTATATCAGAATATTCCATCGAAAACAGCAGTTCTAGTGGTGATGAAATAATAGAATTAAGAAAAAGCGTGATTTTTTCTTGGATGTTATCAAAAATTAGAGGTTTACTTAGAACTATTGTAGATGTCGAAAGTGGTCTATGCAGATTGAGAGTAGGAAAGGTAATCCATGGCCATATACTTATATTTATATCTATCTGTGATTTGGCTATTTTAAACCTATTTTATTTATTGCTTTTCATTTTCGATTTTCCATTAGTTTTATTCTTATAATACCATTTATTACTGTTAATCATAGCTTACTATTTATTTTTATTAAAATTTTCTAAATTATATTATTATTACAGGCTATGCCTGCAGAAGCGTTTCGCATAATTTCTAGTTTTTATAGAATAACCAAGACGTTCAAAACAGTTGAATCATTCGATAAAAAAGAAAGTAGAAATAAAGAAGATGCATTTTTTACACAAAAGATCAGTGAATTGAATATTACTCAAAAAGATGACACATTACTGAAGAATCTTTTAAATACTGCCTTATTTTCAAAGCATTTCAAGTTTGTTAGCATGATGTATAACAGTATTAATCAAGAGGCCGCAAAAAATATGGATTGGATGAATTTATTTAGCTTTGAAAGTACTGAAATCTCTTCCGTTACTTCTTCGGATGAAATGAAAAATATCGATAACGTGTGGAACAACGGGATAAAAGCAAAGCATGTTGAATATTTAAACTCAATAAAAGAAATTGAAGTAGTTTGGAACGAAGTTGTTTCAAAGTATTTTTGCGACATGGATCTGGCCCCAAAAACTGTTCTAGGAGTTGAAGTAAGACTATATAAAGTTAAAACAATTATTTGAACTGGTTTTTATACTTTTTTACTTTCCACTTAACATTTATCTAACAATATTATAGTATTTGATCGAGATTCCAAATTCAAAGGTAACAAAAGTACCTAATAGCTGGACTAAGATTTCTTGTACACAAAGATTTTCTAGGTTCATGTCTCCAGAAGTATCAAAGGCAATAAAGTTAAGAGACTATTTAAAAGAGAAGCTGATATTGGAGTCAAAGTCCCAATTTTCAAGCTTTTGCAGGTAGCATTTTTTTATTTAAACAGAATGCTAGATTATTATTGCTTTTATTTTTTTCTTTTACTAGTAATTAATAGTAAAAAAAAAATCTACTGTGAATAGGACGTTTTGTATCTACTATTTTGAGTTTCGAAATTTAGTAAAGATTTTAGGTACTTGGGACGCATTGATATCATTATCAGTTTTATCGCAAAGCCCAGGGTACACAAGACCAGAAATTCTAGATTGCAAATTCTCAAAAGCTATTAACAGCGATGAGGTACAATGAATAAAAAGTGTTAACTGCGATTATATATTTATTATCCTATTGATTTTATTTACCAAATAACATTAAATATATTGTTATATGTTTACTATTGTTTCTCTTTTTTATTTATAGGTAACATTTATTGCTAAAGATGCCCGTCATCCGTTACTTGATTCAAGAACGAAAGGGTGTGCTATACCTAATGATATCGAATTGAATGTAATTGAAATTATAATACCAATTGTTTGTTACTAACCCTTTTTATTATAATTTAATTATAATATAAAAAAAATATTATTTATACTTTTTGTATAAATAATTTATTTCCTTTTAAACAGAAAAACAAAAGAACATTTAATCTTATTAACTTTTTAAATTAAAATAGACAAACGGAGTCAGAGGGCTAGTTTTAACTGGGCCTAATATGGGAGGAAAGTCGACGTATGTGAGAAGCGTTGCTTTATTGGCAATTATGGCACAGATCGGAAGTTATGTCCCATGTAGTATGATGTCGTTGACCCCATTAGACGGGATATTCACCAGGATGGGGGCACATGATTTAGTAATGCAGAACCAATCGACATTTATGGTTGAGATGAATGAAACGTATACGCCGCTTTTATGTGCCACAAGTAGATCATTGGTGATTTTGGATGAGTTAGGCAGGGGGACGAGTAGTTTGGATGGGTCAGCTATTGCTTGTAGTGTATTGGAACATTTTCTTGATGGAAAAGTTGAGTCTAACAGTGAAGGATTATATCAATCTGAGAGTGTTACTGGAGTTAACGATGACGATTGTTTTTCTCAGAGAAAAACAATTTTGTCAGGGGATGAAAGTGTGGAATGTCTTTCGGGAAAGAAAGAATGTAGAATGCCGTTAGTGCTGTTTATAACTCATTATTCGCATATTGTAGAGTACTTAGAAAGTAAATATGGTAGTTTTATAAGATCGTGTCATATGGCATATATCCGAAATGTAAGTAGCGAAAAAAATAGCTATTCTGCTTATGGTAATACAGATGATGAATCTTATCTTTCTCAGGCAGAAAAGTCTAGAATAAATTTAGAAAAGGAGCCAGAAAAAGTTGTGGCGATTACCGAAGAATTTGATTCAGATGCAGGGAAAAGTATACTGGAAAACACAGAAATTGACGAAGAGATAACATTCTTGTATAAGCTAGTTGATGGTGTGTGCGATAATAGCTACGGAATATTTGTATCTAAATTGGCAGGGCTACCGGCCCAAGTTACTAATAAAGCAAGAATAAAGTCACTCTGGCTAAAAAACGTTTGGAATAAGCGAATGTCAGAGCAAAGGTTAGGAGAAATAATTAATAGTAAATTTATTTTATATGTATTTATTTATTATCTTCTTTTTTACCAACAAACTAACTGAATTATAATAGGAATTCAGTGCTAAGGGCAAAATTCGTAAAATTGCTAAAGGATACTAGCTAAGTTACAGTGATATGATAAAATCAGATTCTATTTATTATAAATTTTTGACTTTTAGTCTCTTCCGAGAGTCTATTTAATAAATTTATTTATTTATTCTATACGATAGTTATAAAAAATTATGCTAAAGAGAAAAAAAATTTTTATGTTGATATGTAAAAGATTAAACAATCATTTTCAAGACAAACAGGGTGAAGCTAAAGTAGCAATAAATAATTTAAAAGCGTGTAAGAGAATTGTCTTTTGATATTGAGGGGAAGGAAGATGATATGAGTAGGGGTAGGGAGTACACAAATGAATTATTGTTTTTTGGAATCAGATTCGAGGGCGTCGTTTGTGCAGTTATACAAATCTTTTAACTGGTTAATGCAAACTTGAGGATCAGATTGGTTGCTTTTTATGCAAGTTTCGTAGTTGTTAACAAAAGTTTGGCATTTTGAGCGAGCTAGTAGCAGCTTTTTTGAGTACTTTTCAGAACACTTGGATAGGGCAGTTTCGAGATCAGAACATTTGAATTTCCAATTAGTTTGGTTTGTTTCAACACACTCGTAGAAATCTTGGATTTGATTAGCGCAGTTAAGCGACACTTCATCAAGGATCGACTCCATTATATCGACTTGTATGATAAATTTTGAATTTATGACAGCTAAAGTGTGGCAGATTAACATATAAATATTTGTGATATATTAGTTTGAAATTCATCTCAAAAATTCAATTTCTTTTTATTTATTCAAGACTATTTCAATTTTAATATTATCAGCAGCATTATTGGCTAATCATTATTATGATGACTAGAAACATAATTTTATTGGATTAATATGGATTTAAGTTAATTAATTAGGATAAGGAGCATCTGAAAAATATAAATATGATAAATATCCAATTATATGGAGCAATAAATTTATAAAGCCTGGTGGTTGGATGATCTATAAATTTGGCGGAAAAGGAACGAAAGAAACAAAAGTAAATAAACAAATAATATTTTTTCTATTGTTGATACAATTTTTTTTTGGTTTTATTAACGAAGAGCAAAAGATAGACATTTTTTTACAATTTTAGAAAGTTTGTTTTATTTTCGCTTTATAAGTTTATACTGATTTTAGTAAATAATTGTAATTAACAAATCGACACAAGAAAGATATATCATAATGTCTACCAAAATACAGAGAGTTCTTGTTCAGCCAATCGTAAGTAGATTTCTTATTCACAACGCAATATTACTACACTTACTTATTCAATATTTAATCTTTACAATCCCAATGTTAAATTTGCATAAAAAATTTTACCTTCCTTCGCCTCCACTTGGTATTTAGAATCTGATTTTTCAGTTCATGCAAAAGGTAAATTATTTGTTCAATAATTTTAGTATATATGCTCTTGCTTTTCTCTGAATTGTTTATTTTTTGTTAATCCAAAATATTTATTTATTTAGAAAGAGCGCGTCGAAATATGGCTATTCGATAAAACGGATTTAAGGATTGAAGGGACTATTTTGGTATGACTTTTTATATACCAAGTCAATATATTTATTATTTCCAAAATTAATTATGTTGAATTTATATCATAGGGTTTTGATGAGTTCATGAATCTTGTAATTGGCGAAGCTGTTGAAGTGTACACTAAAAAGAAGACAACAAAAGAAATAGGTCGAATACTGTTAAAAGGAGACAATATATGCTTAATCAGACAAAAATCTTGAAACCATACTTCATCTTTTTTTTTTTCTTATACTCTTTAGCTTTTATATACTTTATTAAATAGCCTTACTCCTTTACTGTAAGCCGTTTCTTTTTTCATTTGTTATTGTGAATACCATTTGTTTTTTTTTGTTATTTGTAGTAGTTTTTAATACACACTATTTTTTTACAATTTTTATTTAAAGCCTACATTCAGAGTTCTATTATTTTTAGTCAAAATACTTTTATTAGTTGATATCCTTTGGTTGATACGTGAATTGCTTTAAATCAATTATTACAAGATATGTTACATTTGAAATTCAAAGAATGTACTTGTTGCATTTACTCAAAATGGTCATATCTTTATTTACGCTTGAATAAAATTTTCTCAATTTCCATCTGGTATTTATAATCCATTTTATATAATTAAAGTTTTAATACTCTTTTCGATGTGAATAATCAATAAAACAAAAATATACATTTATAATGTACAGTTTACAATTAACAGTTTACGGCGCTCAAAGAAGTGCAATCCTAATGATTTTAATGCAAAATTAGTTATAAAATATTATACTAAAATGTGTATCGTCTTCACTGCTATTCAATATCACGTTTTTGTTTATTTATCTTTTAATGCAGGTTGTGTATACCAGCACATCATACCACAGTCTAATTATTCCAGCAAAGCAAATATTTAGAAGGAAAATCGTACAAGACGAATTTACAACCAGTTTTCTCATAGCCTCAAATCTACAGTTAGGGTGTTGATTATCATATGTACAATATACATAGTAAAATATTTCATTTTTCTCAAGTAGAATAAGGATGGAATGAAATGAAGAAAAGTTTTATTTATTTAAAAAATAAACAGGTTTGATGGAAGGGATTGAGATGATTCAAGTTTAAAATGATTTTTAGATGAATAATGCAATTTATTCTTCTTTCAGAAATTCTGAGGGATTAAGATATTGAAAGGTAGCTGTAAATCTTATAAACTTTATTCAAAATTTCACATTTGAATCTAAACAAGAATATTTATTTAATTCTTTAGTTTCTTAATAGCTATTAATTTTCTCTATTGAAAGTATAATCGTAAAAGCTAATTTGTCGCTATAAAATTAAAGACTTGCTGAAAACGCTTTCTTTCTTTCCTTTTAATTGTGTTAGCTGATTTAATTTTGCAATGCTAATACTTTGCTAGGGGTAAAGAGAACAGCTTGTAAGCTTATAGCCCATATAATATGATTATCTTTCTGGCGCTCTATTTTCATTTTATATGATGTATTGAATTAATATATAAATCAGAAAAGCCCGCATCAATTATCTAGCTAGTCGTGTATTATAATTAAACAGAATGATATTATTCCGGATATACTTGTTATATATAAAGATTTAACTTCAGTTAAACATCAGCTCATTTACGATTTGTATCAATGAAATATAAATCTGTTTTATAAACTTTAGAGCGAACAGAAATGCATCGGCTTTAGACTAAACAAAATTCGCAGAATAGCAAAAAAAATAGCAATATTTTATCCCAGTATTTTTTAACTTATAAAAATCTTTAAAATTATTAAATACACTAAATAATTAATAAGATCCTGCTTAGCATTATTTTTCGCTATTTATTCAGTTATATTATCATTATAGCCTACTTTCCCACACCTCTACTCGCACAATTGCCTGCAGCTTATACCTAAGCACATAAAGCCTTCTAAAATTCTTGAATCTAAGCTAAACCAAATACGCCATAAAAAGGCTTTTTCGTTTGCGCTGCTTGATTTCATTTTAAAAGATTTAAAGCAAAGATATTTCTGTATTAATATATGTAAAATGGTATTTGTCATGATTTTATTATAAAATTACTATCCAAAAACCCAATTAATTATCAAAATACTAAAATTCTCACAATTTTTAATCTAATTTAGTTGGTAATTTTTACATTTTTTTATGCAATTCAATTAGTAATTTCTCGGCCTTGTTTCAAAATTTTCAAAATAATTTCCATCATATATAATAAAAATGTGGATTTGCTTACACAAAAATCAAATCTGTAATAAAATGTTATTTATTACATTTTTTTTTAGTTCTTGTTTCTATCTGAAATACAATTTGAATTTAAGATACTTAAATTTCCAATATTTTTAAACTTATCCTTGTGTTTTTTTATTATAGATTGACCTTTTAAGATAAGTTGACTGTGTTAGAATCTTATCCTTTGTGATTATGGAATTGGAGCAATTCAATTCTAAAAATATTTTAAAATATAAACGCTCTAACAATTCACACAGTAACTCTGATCCTGATTTATTTAAAGATTTGGAAATTAATGTTGTCGCAACCCCTATCCGTCCTAACACAAAAATAGAAATATTTGATCAAGACTATATTTCTCAAAATGAAATTAACAGCGCCTCTTCAAAACGCCCTTTTAACTTGAAAGCTAACAATGTAGATTCAGAAAACAACAGTTTTAATAAGCCTTGCAGAAATGATAACATTGAGTATCCTCTTTCAGGGGCAATAAAGCACAGCGGCCCTTCACAAAACACCAACGGCAATACCCAAAGTTCTTTAATAAATGTTATGGATGAGCATATCTCTGAATCCCCTATAACTCACCTCAATCAGCAGGCACCTTTCAATAACGAAGAACTGACCCTGCCTGAAAATCAAAAGGCTTTAAAAAATAACCTTTTTAGCTCCTTTTTTTCACCTCCAGATCAAAACAATAGTAATACTAAACGAAAAATGAAACTTGAACGAGTTGGTGGCCAAACATATACTAATGCCTTAAATAGCTTTAATCCGTCTGATATTTTGGACATTGAAAACAATATACGCAACGATGTCCAGTATTCAATGCTTATTAAAAACTTAAACTCGAACTCTTTGCCAAAAGTTATTGATATGCTTGTTAAATCTAGAAAAAACTCGCCTACTCAATCTGTTAAAAATTATGAGTTGCCAACTTTCAATAGTAGCCAAACAAAACCAAACTCCAGTATTAATAACAATAACGCTGAGCATAATCGAAGCTTAAATAGCAACCAATCCAAAAAATCCGAAATTTACCGTAAAGATTCTTCTATCAACCATACTTCGAGTAAAAAATATATTTCTGTTGCAAATATCAATAACAACACGAACAAAAATCTTGGAAACTATACGAATTTTTCTACTCCCTACTCTCAAGATAAATCTAATAGCAACAGCCCAAATGTTATTTACTCGAGTGATAGCTACAGCCCCAGAAATTTCCAACCTCCGGCTCACAAGTACACTTACGATGAAAACCATGACCTTAAAAACAATGACCAGTTTGATTACCTTGAAAAACCTATATCGAAAGACAATCTTTACGGTATCAGCTCACTTTATAAAGTTTCGAATGACACTCATAACAATAGCCCCAATATTGATTTCATAACCGACATTTCTCATCAACATAGCCGAAATGTAAGCAATTTTGATACTTTATCTCTGAATGAAAGCTTTTCAGCAAACGAAATTATGAAACAACATTTCCTAGTCAAAATTGGTCAAGCTATGGGCGAGTACGGTTGCCCAACTTACCGACTAGAAATCGACTTGTGTCGTATGGCAAACTTCCTCAACATAAAAGCTAATTTCGCAATATTGCCTGGCTTATTCATAACTTTTTTCGGCGATAAAAATATGTACAACAATGAGACAAAAATTGTAAAGTTAAGTCAATCTTTTGACATGTACAAACTTGAACTCGTTAGTGCTCTTCTCGAAGATGTCCTTCAAAACGACGAGATTGTTGAAGATGGACTCCGACAATTGCCTATAATCAAAAATATGAAACCAATTTACAGCAATTATGTACAACTAATTGCGTACGGCATTTGCTCATTAGCTGCATGCCCACTCGCTTTCAACGGCGGTGTTGTTGACATGGCAGTATCATTTTTCCTAAGTTTATTCGTTTTTTTGTTTGAAAGTCTTGGGCGCAAGTACAAGGAGTTCAGCAATCTTGTCGAGTTTATAAGCGCTGTTTTTGTCGGTTTTGTAGCGACATTTTTAAACAAGTACATATGCTTCGGCTCAGTTGTACTTTCAAGTTTGGTTATCCCGCTTCCTGGCTTTTTGATGACAACGGGATTTATTGAGCTAATGGCTAAAAGCACGGTTACGGGAACTGTTCGAATAATCCACTCAATTGTCATTATGCTCATGTTATCGTTCGGCGTTCAAATCGGCCACTCGATTAGCACGATTTTTGTTGACCAAGGCGCTCAGCTCAACATGGACATTTCAACGTGCGCGTCACCTGTTCCAAAGTTGTATTGGATCTTGTTTTACCCACTAGCGCTGCTTCCTATCCACATTCTTTTGAATTCGCCTGTGAAGCGGATGCCCATCTCGCTAGTTTGCTCAAGCATTATGTTTGGCGTTTTTTTAGCCGTCAAGTTTGTGTGGAAACTCAACTCGCTTGCTGTTTTTTTAGCGGCGCTTGTTCTTGGCACGGTGTCGAACATATCGGGCAAAGTTTTTGATATTCCACCATTCGTGTTTATCTTGCCCTCAGTCATGATCTTGGTTCCTGGATCCATCGGCGTTCGGTCGGCTTCGTTCTTGATTGATTCGAACTCACCTGCTAGCGGCGAGAGCGCTACGAACTTGGTCTCCGCTATGTTGACAACGTGCCTGTCAATTATGGCGGGGCTGTTCCTGTCCTCGTATATCGTCTTTCCAACAAAAAAATCGAAATCTTCGAAAATTTCATTTTAAGACTGATGTTCGTTTTTTATCTTCTTTTTGTTTATCAAGGCATTGCTGATTTACCTATTCTTATATTTTTTTTTACTTTCATTTTTTTAATCTATTTTATTTATCTAAACAAAAGGTAAACTTTTGGTTCATTATTAAATTCAAAACAATATGATATAACATTAAAAGGTGCGTATGACCCATCCGTATTCCTAAGCACTAGATTGAAAAAAATGTTTTATTTTTGAATTAAATAAAGGGTTTATTATAGAAATTGCGAACTTAGTTACGAAAATATAAACACTAAAATGAAAGCGTTAAATAAATTTTATTCAAGAGATTTGGTCTAAAAAAAGGGGGGGGGGAGGGAGTGATAGGTTAGTTGAAAAGTAGGTAGAAAGATATGGGATCACCAATTGTTTAGTGAAGTACTGGTATTAGCTAGTAGATTAGGGTCAGCTTTGATAACTTGTTCAGTTCTGTATGCTGTGTAGTAAACGTGGACAGCTTTTAGAACAAATAAGACGCCAGAAACTATGAGAATAGTGGCAACAAAATTGTTAAATATGAGACCATCATCCGAGGCAGGGTTATTTGGGTTGAATGTGTATCCTTCAAAAGGAGATAAATTCGGAGAGATTTCAGATGTATTTGGTTTGGTAGTGGAGGGTTCATAGCTGTTGGTTCTAAACAATATAATATAAACACCAAAATTTATCATAGCAGTACCAAAGCCAGCAAGTGAGCCACTCAATGAGGCGTGAGTTGAGTGTAAAAAGTAAGTTAATAAAAAGCCGATAATGTGGAAAACTAAAGCGATGACGAAATTCAAAACGAAATGAAGAACAGTGCCAACAGGCATTCCGTCCACATTTAAGGAATTGCTGGAATCGTCTACACATTCCATAGTAGACTCGCTATTAAAGAAAGGGTTGCTTGTCTGAGAACCAAATATATCGTCATATGCAGGCAAGGGAGGCGATTGATTGTTTAAACTGGTTGATTCAGGTTTTACTGATAGATTTTTAAAGACACCATCATTTTTCATCCCGTTCAAAGTGCTTTTGTAGGATGAGTTATTAGGGGTTTGATGAAATATTTTTTTTGAAGAAAGATCTTCATCAAATTCTAGTTTATTGCTTGGTAAATTATCATCGAATTGGGTAGCGAGCTGTGATGTTTCGTTAGAATCTTGCTGCTGTTGTTGATCACTTGATTCTTGATTTTTAATCTACGTATTGTGAAAAAAATTTAGATTAAATTTTTATACTAGATACTTTGTAAATTGAAATATTGTACAAACCTTTTTATAGTTTTTCTTTCGAGCCATTTCGTAATAATGTTATTAGAGTATTATTCAAGAAAAATTAAAATGGAATGAAGAAAGAAATTAGACAGAAATTATATGTGTAAGGAATCAGGGAAAATTCGAGAGAAAAATAAGTAAATAAGGTAGTGACGATAAGCTACTAGAATAGAAATGAGATAAACAAAAACAATATATTGCTAAAAACGTAAATGGTACAAAGAAGGAAGATACAAATGATATAAATTGGAAAGATGCAGAGATTGATATATGTATAAAGAAGGCGATTAGACTCTATTCGGTATAAAATACACAGGAGCTAAAGTGTCACAGTGGGATTTAAAAAAAAGCGTGTAGTCGGTGGTGATAATAAAGCGGGAGAAGGATAGGTAATATGGATAAGGCGAGAAAGAGAGAGAGAGAGAAAGTGAAATAAAGAGATTGAGTAGTAACTAAAGAGCAAAAGTTAAGTACGGCTTAGTAATAATACAAACCAAATTATCTAAAGATAGAAATGATAAAATTATAGCGAAATTAGTTAATTAATAATTGAATAAAAGCATTGGTGAAAATTTCTGCATCAATTCATAATTTACATTTTGTTCCTTTTTTTCATTTTGTTACTTTTATTCTATTGCACTGTTGTTCCTTTTTCATTTTATTTTCCCACATTGTTTCTCCTCCTTCTTACCTGTTTTTTGTCATTTATTTTAATTGTTTTATTTGTTCGTTCTTCCACTATTTTTACTCGAAAACTGGCTAAATTATCAATTCTATCACATTAATAATAATTGACTCGTTGCCCCCTTTTTTACTTTTCAGAAACTTTATCCTGACTAGTCTACACCTTTTAATAATACTATTCGTCGAACTTTTTATGCATAGTTCTTATTTGCTATTGGTTTCAAGGAGGCCAGCACATTTAATTACTTACTTTTGATACATTTACCTTGAAATTTTAAACTTTTTGGCAGTCAAACTTTTGTATTCCTTCTATGGAAGGATTAAAAGGTGGAGTTTATCTTTCCCAAAATAAAAACGCCGCGCATATGCCCCTCTCTGCCAACCAGTATCTTTCTCGTATATTAATCAGCCAATGCAGCATTGCTATTGGTATAAAATTCCAGCTATCTTTTATCAATGGAGATGCCAAACATTTGTGCAGATTTATCCCAATAGAAATTCTTGGCATATATTGATGCGCAAATTTTTAGAATGTTAAGCGCAGCTGTATTTGCCTAAACCAATAGCAGTTTCAAAATGTGGCGAATATTTTCGCCTTATAACATAGCTTTTACGCTTCTCTGCAAAACACAGATCGAAATTATATCTTTGCTCAGCTGATATGAAAGTATAAAGTTTCTCAAACATAGATATCTTTTAGCAAGCGAAAGGTATTCAAACTTTTTAAAATTTCCACTAAAATTTACGCCAAAGAATCCATGATTAGAGCACATTCAATCAAAGCAATACTCCTAAAGGTGGCAGCATATATCATCATTACACATTTTTTCATTTATTTAATACCAGTACTATTTATGAAGCATCAAAAAAATTACCCATGTAGAATACTATAGTCAAATTTGGCTAGAGTATTTATGTGGTTTATTAATGAACTGTTTTTTTAAAGAATCGATCTGATTTAGTATGATTGAAAACTATTATTTTGTATTAATTAGATATTCTTTAACGTTGATATAATTAAGCATAAACTATTTTTAATATGCCATAATTTCAATATTTAAAAAAAAATTATTTTAGCTTACTTTAAAACCAGTTTTTTTTTCCCAAATTAAAATATAATCTAAAAGGGAAAAATTTTTGGGCGCTTGAAAAAATTAAGATTTCTTAAAATTTACCGACACTTATAATCCAATTTACGGTATTTAATTAGTTTTTTAGTATTTTCGAAATTCTTTTTATTTTATTTGATATTTAATTAAAAAAAATTTTCTAAATCAATTGCTAATTTTATTTTATTTTTTTTTTATTTCCTGAAAATAAATTTTTGGGAAATTTACACTTATAAGCTAAAATACGTATTTAAAATTAATAAATATTCTGTGTCTAAAGTAAAATAATGCTGCCAGTATAAAAAAAAAGTAGCATGGGAATGTAGACTAGTAAATTTTTTAATCGAAAAAACAATCATAAAATTAGGTAGTAAAGGTGCTAATATAATAAACAAACAAATAATTATACACCACTTATTTAATATTTAAATTAAGATATTGATAAATCTAATTATCATCTCTCTCTCTCTCTCTGAATATGATTTATTTAATTATTCAATCAATAATATTGGATTGTTCTAAAATACTTGACACTCGAAATAAATATATATGAGCCATTTATACTTGTACTATTATGGTATTTGAACCAGAGTTAGCAAACAAATCGTATTTCGCAATTCTCTAAAAGTACCAAAATAAAATAAACCTATTTAAATACATTCTGTATAAAAACATTGAAAAAAGTACTATCATAATTATCGCTCCATTTGGGTCAGAAGAATCGTTAGGAATCGAATTCGCCAGCTTCCAAAACGATGTTGACGAAATAGTTGATCTCATATCGAAGATTATATATCATGATAATTCGAATTGTATTTGCAAAAAAAAAAAAAATTTTTTTTAAAATGCTCTTATTATTACACTCGGTTAACTATGTTGCACTTTTTAAGTCTAAAAATATAGTTTATAAAATCGAGGATTTGAAGTTTACTGAAATAGCTGAGCTAAATGTAGAAAGCGTTAATATTTCTCTGCCTAAATACGAAGGTAAGAATTTAAAAAAAAAAAAAGCTCTTGAAGCCATTAAGAGAACTTTAATGTACATATGTGATATATTTGAAATGTCGGTAGTCGTAAAAAAAATGAGGAAAGCCTAGGACTGACACTATATTGATACTTAAAAAAATAAGTGTTTATTATAACTCTATTTCTTAAAGTCAAAGACTCGATTTTTAACTTTTACAGTGTTAATCTACCTCCAGTATGCACGTATTTAATAATTAATAATCATACTACTGAAAACTGTGGGAAGATTAAAAATAAGTAGCAAAGAACAATATAAAAGATGCAAAGCAACAAAAACAGCACCTTTGGTTCTAAAAAAGATACATTAATAGCAAAGAAGCCAGTTTCATTGACACTACTGAATATTTCAATTCAAAAAAAAAAAAAAATTAAAATAAAAAATTCAAGCGCTTCTAGCAGCCTTTATTATTCATATGGGGGATTCTTAACGAAGAGAGCACTTTTAGGCATAAAGAGTTACAGTGTAAAAGTATCAAATTATAAATCTGGCCAATAATTAGCAGTTAATGCATGAATGATGATTAACCCTAATTATTGGACAATTAATATTCCTTCTATAATCTTACTTGCTTAAATAAAATTCCCTGCAAAAACAATCACAAATGAAATTGGTTAATTTTTTTTTTTTTATCAAATAGTTTTACAGTATTTCGTTCATGTAAAAAAAGAGCTGGTAAAATTGGGTTAAAGCGCAAAAAAGAATGTACAGGTAACCCTTGTTATTCGCGATTTTATTATTCGCGAAATTTCAAGATTCGCGAAAATTCAAAATTTGTGCTTTTTTAATTTATGCGATTTTTTTTTTCGCGAATAAACTTTATTTTAATATAAAAATTGCGTAAAAATAAAACTATGATTTATTTTAAAGATAATGGAAATTTTATAAATTGAAGCTAAAAATAACTACAATTCTGT
>LSSN01003231.1:0-19447 GCA_001970855.1 Smittium culicis | reverse complement strand
AGTGTTATTTATTTAATATTATATGGATAATATATATTTAGTGGGATAAATATTATAAAATAAATAATACACTTAGGTTTTTCTAAAAGATGGAAAAAGGTTTCCCTTTTATATTTTTGAAAAAAAATCTAAATGATACTATTAAATAAAGATAATTATAAAACTATTAATAATTTTCAAATAATAGCTTGCGGAATATTTTTAAATGCTCTAGAAGGCTCTACAAGCAACTGGAAATAATATATGTATAAAATTCAATATTGATACATAAGGTTACATTGTATTCCATAATTTTCCTTAAAGTTCTAGAGTGTTTCTCTGTATAACACTTAGCGCATTCCAGTTATTGATACATGATTTGATTTTGATATTATTTCTAGCATTTTCGCAATGCTGAATTTGAATTTTTTATAATACTCATATGAAAGCCTATCTGGGCCTAGCATTTTTTTTTTTGAAGTCTCTTCTATTGCCTATATTATTCCAATTAGTTTTTTTGGATCTCTAGATTGTGTTTTGTTTACAGATTAATATATTTTTCAAATTTTCTAGCATTATATTTTGTGTTTCATTTTTAACCTTTCCCCCTATAAGTAGGTTTGAGTAGAATAACATATTGTCTTTATTTTTAGTTTTTATTGAATCTTTTATTAATTCTTATTTTTCGTTTTATAATGTTTCTACAGTTCTTATTTTTTGTCTTTTTTTAACAATCCAAAAAAATATCTCGAGAATCTTTTTCCTTACTTGCTTCATTTTGCTCTTGATCTTACAATTAGTCCAATTATTCTATTTAATTTCAGTTTTCTAAGCTCGCTTTTATATTATTTCATTATTTGAGTTATTTTATGTATGTTAATGTTTGCTCCCAGTGATTGGATTCAATTTCGATAATTTTTTCTTTATTTTTTTGATCTTTTCCAAATTTAATGCAAAATTTCTTAATTTTTTGTTTTCATACGCATCATTTCTTTATCATTTGAGTAATTTCGTTTGATGTGATTTTCTGTATTATGTGGTCTATTTTATTTACATAGATTCTATTTTTCAAGTTTTAATTTTTGAGTTTCCATATTTTATGAAGAGTTTTCGGTGTCTTTTTTTTATTTTTAAAATGCTTGTTTCATAAACAAAATTTGATGCTCATTATTTTGTGGTCCGAGAAAGATCTTATTATAAATTCAATTTCTATAAATTCTATATTCTGGTTTTTTTGGTATTATTATGTGGTCAATTCTAGACTTGCTACCCATAGAACTTTGCCATATGTATTCTTTTTCGTATTTACGCATTACGTTCTAACAATTTTTTAATTTCATTCATGTTATTAGCGATTCTATTGTACTCCATTCGCTTTCTTTTTTTGGGGGACATCTGTCTAATTAGTTATTTTCGACAATGTTGAAATTTCCTATTAATAATATATTTTCTTTCATTTTTACTTAAATTATTTTATGTAAATTTGCTGTATATTTTTTCCGTTCGGTTATTTATGATGGAAAATATAGGTTATATATATATTCACTTATCTGATATTGTAAATTTGACTTTTAATACTCTTCTTTCATCATAGATTATAGTATTATTTAATGATGTGTTATTGTATAATAAATTAAAAGAGTGTTTAATAAATATACATAGGTACCCCCAACTCTTTTCTCATATTTGTATGTCGGACGGTTTATCATGATTTCTTGTAAGCATATTATATCCTATTTAACATATTTTTTAGGTATATAAAGACTCTTATTCATTCTCCATTAGTTTTCGATGCTTTTATGTTCAAAGTTGTGATATTTATTGATTATAATTGAATTTATGTATATATTAGTATTTATTCTGAGAACGTAATCTCTTTTTGATTCAAATTGGGTTCATTATTCGTTTCTTTCTCTTTAGTGTTATCTATTTTAATTTTGTTCAAATTTGTTTGTTGGTTCAGGTTCTTGAGAATTAACTTTTTCTGGAATCTTTTTTTTTGGTGTCATTCTTTCTATTGCGATTTTCTCCAATTATCCAAGATTAAATCTACGCAATGTTATGGATTTTATTCTTATAATTTTTGCATCAGGTTTACACCCAATTATCCTTTCTATTCCAAGTTTCTTTCTATTCCCAGTTTTATTTTTCTTACCCAAAGGATTAATCGTTATTTCTTTTGTGGCTCCAATATTTTTTCTGTTGATTTTATAAGCTTCTTTCGTTTATTGGTTCTTTTACAAAGACTTTTAATAGTTACTCTAGTGAGCGCCTGATCTTCAGAAGATTGATCTTTGGCATTTTTCGATTAATCTTTCATATTTTCTAGCGATTTTATTCTGTTACCAGTTTTTTAATTTCATTTTCATTTTCAGAAATTTCTTTATTTCCAAAGAGTTTAATATCACTACTTCTTTGTTTATTTTAATATGCTTGGTTTCGGATAAAGTTTTGTTTCATCTATTGAACCATTACTTCTTGAGAGAAATACCTCTTTGCAGTTTCTAGGGGTTGAGGTTTGGTTTCTTTTAGCTTTCTTTGCTAATTACGGTTATTCATTCTTCCAATGATCTGTACTCTTACAGTAAGTAAAATCAGGCAGTAATCATATCCACAATATTCTAACCTTTTCTTCATAAGATTATATATAAGTGGATATTTCCGAATTTTTGTCTATCATCATGAGTATCTTGACATTTGTTGGTATATATCATTTTTTGTTTTCGTGCTTCATAGAAGTAATGTCAATCACTTCTCGTATCTCATATGATTTTTTTATGTAAGTCTTCGAAAAGATTACATATCGTTGGCTTGCTAAATGAACGGATTTTCAGTATCTTTTACTATTCTCCATATTCGTAAGTTTCTTGAAGTTTGATTTTTTTCTGCAAAGATTTCGATTTAATTAATTTTTGCAATTTCAAGATCTTTTATATTTCTGAACTTTACAAATAGGATTTTTCGCTTCCAGTCCAGTTCGGGATTTGTTGGTATATTATCAAGCGCATCTAGCATTTCATCAGCCTTATGTTCATAGTGTTATTTGTATTATTTTAGAATGGATCCTATTTAAATTCGGAGCTTCCCATGCTATAGTTCTTAGCCTGTTTTGATTCTAGTAATGTGATCCATCCGATTACTGATATATACTTAAATTTGTGGTTTCTTTCGGGCATTCTTATTGGTCCTACTTTGTTGACTAAAGGAGCGTTCCCTTTTTTTGCGATAAACGTGTTGGTTTGATTTACACCAGTTTGTGGGACATTCGGTGTCAGATTCGTCATAACTATTAACTATACTGATGGCTTTTTAGTGGTATAGTTGAGTTTCTAGATTCGGTTTGGTAGTTTTTTTTTTTTATAGTTGGCTGATTTTTTATTTTTTTGGATTATTTAATACATTAATATAATTTTTTCATTAAAATCTGGCTGGCAGGTTTAAAACGTAATTTAATTTTCTCATGAGAGATTATTTTAGTACTTTTAATCTCTAAATTTAGTTATTTTTTGTATCATGACTCGATAAAATTCTTGGTCTCATAACTTGTATTAAACCTTGTTAAGAAAAAAGTAAACTAATTATTAGCAATAAATATTAACGAAGAACCAAATCTTTAAAAATATTTTTTTCTGTCATACTAAGGGTGTAATCAAAAATTAGCACATAATCCTTAATAAAAATATAAGTACAAGTTAGTATTATTCTACAAAATGTTTCTATAATAATTTTTCTTATTTGTTATTTAAAAAATTTTTTTTTCGTTTACATATAATGTTTAGAAATAATAAGAATTCAATATCAGATATCTTTGATATAATTATAAGGATTAAGAAAATCTGTGTGGATGAGAGACAAGATGCTAAAAAAAAGTACTATTTCAGTTTGAGATGTACAGGAATACTGCGATGGAGGTGAAAGTTGGCCAAAGTGTATAGTATAATAATAATAATCAACAAATATTCGCTCTATGGAGAGAAAAAAATCATCATTTTGCTATACTTATAAAAAAGAAAATCGCTAATTGGATAGATCAAAAATAATTCAGCCAATTGATTATAAATACGCTATTTAGCAGAAGAAAAAAAAAGCAAATAATTTTTTTTTTGAATGGTCAGGATTATTTTAATTTTAACTTTTCCATAGTTAATTCGGAGTTTTCAGTTTAATAAACTTTTAAAAAAATCCAAATAAGATAGATATTTGCAACATATATATAAAAATTCTGAAAGTATCGATAATTGCGACATACCATGAGTTCAAGCCAGCCAACTAATCAGAACAAGGATGTTTTAGATAGCAGCCAAGATAATGAAGAGATTCTGGATCTCGATTCGATGTTTGAAGAGCCGAAAGAATTCTACAAGCAAGCGCGCGAGGATTATTTCAGCAACTACGTCATGAAAACTATAGATCAGCAAATTAAGCTTCGAATCGTTGGAGACCATGTCTTGTGGGGAAATTACTTGTGGAATGCGTCTATTGTTCTTGCTGAATATCTTGAAACACACACCGACCTTGTTGCCAACCAAACTGTTTTAGAACTAGGAGCTGCTGCTGGCTTACCTTCAATGGTATGCGCTGCACTCGGCGCCAAACAGGTAACTACCAACTTGATAATTATCGATATTTTTGTCCTTATCCAAATTTTTTATTGCGTCAATTTTTAAAGGAATCTATAATTCTCTGCTATACTACTTTTATATATTTATTAGTATCAATTTAATTCTTATCATTGTAAATTAGGTGATTGTAACTGATTATCCAGACAACGATCTTGTCGATAACTTAAAAATAAATTCAAAAACAAATTTCAGCAATTTAGTTGAGGAAGGTAGACTAGTGGCTACCGGTTTTGTATGGGGGAAAGATCCGAGTTTGCTCACCAAGTATTTGCTTGAAGGCCAGAAATGCTTTGATATGCTGATATTGTCAGATTTGGTGTTTAACCATTCCGAGCATAGAAATTTACTTACTACTTGCAAGCAGCTTATCAGGAAGCCAAGTATAGGTAAAGACGGAGAAGTAGAAAAAGCAAGCGGCAACATTCTAGTATTCTTTTCGCATCATAGGCCCTGGCTAGCTGATAAAGATGTTGACTTTTTCAATAAGGCCAAAGACGAATTTGGGTTTAAAGTAGAAAAGATATTAGAAAAATACACAGGACCGATGTTTGAAAACGATCCTGGAGATGAAAAAGTAAGAGGAACTGTTCACGGATATTTGATGACCTGTTAAATATAAAGTGAATTAATATGATCTGCTTTTTTATTATTTTTAAAATTAAAAAAATTAGCTTTATTAAAATTTAAAGATTATTAGTATACGAATGAATTATATATTAAAAAATAATAAAGAAGAGGATTAAAAGCGATTTTGAGGTAATAATATGTATAGCACTTTTTTAGATTTATTCTATGTTAGTAGTAGGAGGATTGGTAGAAATACGACATCAAAATAAACGAGTTTAATCCTTTTCTAGAGAAACCCAGTTTTGTAAATCATTTCTGACTCTATTGTGTTGGTTTGGATTAAAGTTCCTAATAGAAGGGGCATTATTATTTTTGATCAGTGTAGACGCAGGCGAGTTTGGTTTTATTCCTAGTCCGAGATTAGTTGGCATTTTCCTTCGTTTTGGTTTGTTAGTTGGTAAAAATTCTTGAGAAGATTCGATATTGTTGGCTTGAGTGGAATTAAGACTATTGTTAGGGGTGTTTAGTGAAAGGGATTTATACCCAAGGATATCATTTTTACAGACATTAGAAACTAAGAAAGAGCTAGTAAGGTTGAGACAAGGGCTCTTATTACTAATAGAGGTTGCCAAGTCAATATCAATAGTATGGCCCTTTAAAAGATCGCGAACTCTTTTAGGTAGCTCTTTGTATAATTTTCTAGACCTGCGAATAATGGAAGAAGCATTCAGCCGAGGTAATACTCTTAAAATTTCGTTTGGCCTAAAAAATAATAAAAAATCATATATTTCATTTAGAATGCTGATAAAAAAATAAAAAATAAAAAAAGGAGGAGAGATAAGTAATGAAGGGTACCTATTCGATGTTAAGAGTAAGTCCCTTATAGATTGGACTTGGGCAACAATGCATACGATGTTTAAATGAACGCCAGATGCTAAATAGTAATCCCATAGTCTTAGTAATTGATCAAGAGGAGGAACACCAGCAGATAACGTCATAACAGAAGAATATGCGTATATTACTCCTTTAGCTCCGTTTAGGTGTAAATGAACAAAGAGTTCAGGGTCAAGCTCAGCTAAGCATTCGTCAACAAGCTGTATAAAAATATTTCAGAGTAGTAAGTTGGTTAGATGAGTACAAAAATTCGATTAAAAGAGATAATTAATAAAGTACATGAGCTCCTGCAATGACACCGGGTAGAAAAGGTCTAACGTAAGAGGGGCAATGTGCTAATAAGAATTGCTTAAAGGCAAAAAATGCGCTTGGCTCATTCAGAACGAAGGAGAAGGGAGCAAGAAGAGCGTTCATCCCTTGGACGTATCTAGGGGGAAAGCGTGAATCGGATTCTATAAAAAAAAAAAAAGTAGAATAAAAGTTATAAATTGAAGCAATCGAATTGTTATGATAAGGAATCAAGTGAAAAAAAAAAAAAAACCTCCACAGCAGACAATAGCGTTTAATATCCTGATAAGGACTTTATCTGGTACAGCTTTTTTAAATTTAGGATCAGTAGCAAGAGTTCTAAAGACATCGTCTTTAATTTTACTGAAACTTTTAGATGGACAAGCTTTAAGAGATTTTAGATAATCGTCAGTTTCGATAGATTTGATTCGTAAGAGAACTTTCCAAATTAGAGAACGAATTTTTTTAGATTCGTCTTCGTTATCGGGCTATTGATAGGAGGAAAATAAATGGAATTTAAGTATTAAAAATAAACGGGAGACATTTTAGAGTGTAGAAAAAAAGGGGGGGAGGTAGGTAGAAAGAGGGATGGAGTTACAAGTGGGAGGCCGCCATTAGTTTCGATTAAAAGACGTAGGTCGCTTTCAGATTTGGTGACTTCGTCATAGCTATCATGGAAGCGGCGGATTAAAGCTCTTAATTTGTGCTTTTCGATTTCTTTAAACTCGGAGGGGGATGATTTAAGAGAATTTTTTAGAAAGGGGGAATTTTGTGCTCTTGTATCGTTAGATTTAGATCGATAAGGAAGCATTTTGGGGATGTTTGGGGAAGCTTTTGATGATTTTTTGAAAGGTAAATTAGAAGCGTAGGTATTTGAAATGATTCTTTGTTTAGGTAAGGAGTTTTTAATGCTTAGAGAGGGGGAAGAAATGTTTTTAGTAGGGTTTGAGGATATATTTTTAGAATTATTTAGGGGGGAGACGATTGAGGGAGAATGGGAGATTGAAGAAATGTTTGGGATGAAATTGATAGTTGAAGAAGAGATGGAAGATTTTCGTTTTTGTTTAGCTAGCTCTTGGAGATTCATGTTTATGAGACCAGAGGAAAGTTCCCTAGATATAGGGGTAAACTTTCGAGTTGCTTTTCTATGATTGCTGTTCATCTATATTGTAAGGGAGGGTGGAGAAAGAGATAAGAGAGGGTGAGTAGAGTAAGGGTGGGTAGAGTTAGAGTAGTATGAGTAGTTGGATATAGACTAGAAGAGGGAGGAATAGAAATTTGGGGTATTTTTCGAGTCTGTGGATTGTTATGAAAAAGGGTTTGTAATACTAGTTATATATCAGAAAAGGAAAGTTAAAACAGAATTTTAGACATAAAGTAAATAAATAGAGTCAGAAAAATTTAATAAGTGTCCTAAAAAGAATAGCTTGATTAGTGGTAAAATGTGGGCAGCTACTGACAAGGCGCAACTATTGGCCAGAATTGGGCGAGTGGGTTTGGATGGGCCAGTGATTGGGGAGGTGATTAAAAAGAAATAAAAACAGATTGTTTTTTGTAAATTTTAGAATGTAGAGGGTGTCAAAAACATAGCCAAATTGGGTTAATAAAAAGGAAAAGCTGCCAAAAGTTATTTGCCTAGTTTAGCTGCTAATTAAGATAAATAAACAAGACTAATTATATGCTTATTAGCAGAATATGGAAGGTCGTCAAAAGCTACTAGTGTAGTTGGCTGGATGGTAGGAAAGGAGGTCAATGGCTGTTGAGATGCTTAAAGAGTTAATTTGATTGTTTACAGATGTTGGTTGTAGAGATAATGAGTTGGCTTTACGTAAGGGGATTGTTTTTGTCGGCCGAATGTAGACAACAATAAGACCATAAAGAAGTAAGTTAGGGCAGATTTGTTTGATTTGACATGAGTATTACAAATTGCTCGATGATTATGAAAATACTCTAATTATGCATCGAATAGGTATGAGCTAATTCGCCCGCCTATGGGTACAGAGTTTCTAGCATTATATGCACCAGAAGCCTCCATTAACAGTAGCCTAGAAAAAAGAATTAGTAATGAAATAGCCAAAAAGTCTAACTGGAAAGCTGCCATGTTTTGATAGTTCTGATTAAAGGTATATTGAATTTAGCCTATGCTGGTAAAGGCTAAATTGTGTAGACATATTACTGATAGAGGATATAATGATTAGATTGATTGTCTCACAAGCATAGTTATTAGACATGATACACTGATAAGGGATATATTGCAATGTTCTATACCAATAAAAGGCATATTGTAGAGAGGAATCGCAGTTTAAGGGTATTCTGAGTATCAATGGTTTGCTAATAATGGGCGCAGAACAATACTTGCAAATCTATAGAGAAATCATTGGATACAAGTGCTTTAAGCTAGAAATGATTGGCTCACTTTTTCAGAATTGAATTCGATTTTCTTAGAGTTGCATTTGGGAAAATATACAAAAGCGCCGATCTCATAATCTCATTCCACTATAAACGCCGATCTCCTAGTATTAAACCAACCATTAACACCGATCTCCTAGTATAAAGCCAATAATTAATACTGGGCGCCCATTATCTAGATTAGTATATGCCTGACTTTATAAGCATGAATAGATACTTCATTTGAAATATTTCCAGTCTGGCTTTTTTTTGTTCAGGCTTAACCCATCCAGAAATTTCGCTTATCAATAATTTCTCAAGCCCAATATGCAAGTTTATTTTACACAAAAAAATCCCTCCCCATTCCACCATCATTACTAATACCTGTTCACTTTATACAATCATCCGCGGTAATCAATTTTATCTGTATTCTTTGCCGAAATATTTGTAGGCTCTGAATCTTTATTTCAAAACTTCTCTATTTCACCCAATAAGTTCCATTTACCAATCCCATATTCCTCATACAAACCCCCTTTACTCTTAGCATTTAAATATGCACAGCCCACCTAATACTACTTTCCATTCCCGATATACATGTATCGCGCAATTCTCATTTACTTCAATCCGTCTACCACCTGTAATATACTCAACCCATTTGCAATTCAACTTTGTCTACATCTAATGTCGATGAGTATACTAAAAACAATAGAAATCCGCTACTGCTTTTATTAAAACATTCCTTTTTACTTTACTGGCGCAAATAAAGAAAAAACTCCGATTTCCATTTTTCGCCCTTTAAACTCACACCCTAGGCTTAATAACAACAATTTCTAAAACATTTGAAGGTATTAAACATCCTGAAAACTCTGAGTTTTGCAATTACCAGTATTACACGCATTTGATAGCAAATCCAATTTCCCATGCATTTCATCAAATTAAATACTTGTGCGTAAATTCGTTACTCTAAAATTTCTAAAAATAGAATCTTCATCCCGTATAACCCCATATTCCCAAAGCTTAGAATTCCCCCTTACAATACTATGCCCCTTAACTTTAATACTTGATAAAAATCCCTATGCACAAAATTTATCGCATATCAATATTTTCCCAAATACAAAATATCCCTGTATTTCAGCTCACAACCCCTCTCCAGTTCCATCTTTTCCCATACTATTTCCCCCCTTTAACTCATTATACATATAATTTTAGTCTCCAATAATAAATTCAACCCAAAACACATGATTTCCGTCTATTAACTTATTCTCGTACATTAATTATACCCTAATTGATTGACCTTCAATCCAAAATAATTATATAAAAATAAGCATCTTAATTTTACTGCTTTTTATTTATAAAGATTTTCAAATGTAGCAATCAAGTACTGAACATTTTTAAAAAAACAAGAAAAAAAGTTTACACATAATGTACTAATCCATACATTTTTAAAATATGTAATTCCTTCATTATATCCCTACCATTATAATTCTACAATCATGGTGAAAAAACTCTATTTATTTCATAACACCTTTACCAAATATAGTTCCTAAATTCATGATTCTATTCCCAAATCCATAAACTGTAAACTAGCTTAATCACATACACAGAAGATTTTTACATACGAAAATTCTAACTCTAAATAAATTAGAATCCTTAACTAATATCATAAATACACTTTCAAATAATGGATTTATAGATCCCGTATTAGTTTTCAATTTTCCTTCTTTGTGAATCTCTGGCTTACAAATTAAAAAAGTACATGATATTCCCTTTTAGCATTATCTTGCAATTATATCAGTCCTTTTTAGACATTAGATTTTTTATTAAGAGATGTATTAAAAATTCAAGTTGTAAAATCTAATTATTTTTAGTCAGGTATTTCCCAGAAAGATTCTAGAAATATCTAATTAACCAATTTCGTCCCAAATCATGGACACTGCTGAATAAATACTTCAAAAAAAAAAAAAACATAGATTTTAAAACTTTAATCTGATTATAAATGAATCTAGTAAAAAATATTTTTTATATTAATTTTTACTTCAATAATTAATAAAAACTATAATTATTTTAAATCTAAATCATATAACTTTTTTTTATTAAGTTTAGTTTATTTTAATATCATTTATTAATAATGCTTATAGAATTTATCCTACACTTTAATACATATTGCAGTTTATTTTTTTAACCATTGAAGTATAACAGCCTTAAATAATCTTTGATTTTCATAAGATTTTTTGTGGATTCTCATTCAGATTTCTATACTAGTTAATTACTGTTTCATTTTCAGAACAAGCAAAGTAGTTCAAAATAAATATCCGCTCCCTGAATAATTTTCATCCGTCACTTTTTATATATTAAAATAATACATAAAATTGAACTTCTTCAGCTATTAAAATCTAGTTTACAATTATATCCAAGAAAATTTTACCACTTTCAAGAATATGCTTACTTGGGTATTATTATTATTATCAATCAGTATGATTTATTTTTATTTCTGTAAATCTATTAATTATAATTTAAAGGACCTCTGCATATATCTTATTATAAACTATATACTGCCCAGTATAATATTAACCGCTAAAAAATATTTTGTTTTATTGTAAATATGATTAACTATTAAATGGTTTAATCTATAACTAATTTTTGCTATATATTGGGAATTATATATAACTTTGAATATTTAATAAAGACTATATATATAAATTATTAATTTTATGGTACATATATAATACGCATTGCGACTTAAATTTCATTAAATCATGTCTTAATAATATTTATTTTTGTTGTTCAAAGAATTTATCCGACTTTAACCGTTTAACAAATTATCACAGAATAACTTTTAATAAATAGAAAATAATCATTTATATTAAAATTTATTATATATTTTATGTTTTCAAGTTGACCTTAACTAAAAATTGATTATATCTCTATAAAATGATTTTAAAAAAAATCGAGAGTTATGCTATTTTTACTGTCATCTCGATCCTAACTTTAGTTAAATGTGACATCAATGGGTATTATGAAAGAAATGATCTATTTAAATTACCAATGAACAGAATCATATCATCCGAAATTATCCCTGTCTCCAATATCAACTTTTTAAAAAATTTGTACCAAAGAGAAGGTAATTTTTTTTAATAATCGTCACTATTATTCACGAAAATGCTTTTTTTATTACTTGTTCCAAGTATCGTTAAAATATTTAGCCTGATTTTTGCATTTTAAAATTAACAGATTGAACTTTATATCATTTAAAAGTGGAATTTCAAAAGTTGCGCTTTTTTTTTTTTGCCACTTTAATAAATCCTAAACAAAACTGAAAATTGTTTGATTTTTGATTTAAATGGTATTTTAGACATTTTTTGAGTCTGTTGCAATATCTAATTTTTACTAGTATTCAACAAATATTATTTAAAAACGATATAAATATTAAGATATTGATAAAAAATTAGGTTTTATCTAAATGAAACAAATCCAAATAAAAATAATTGCTATTCAATGAACCTATAAAAAATATATCAAGTTTGCTAAAAAAAAAAAAAAAAAACTTCAATTTTCCTCGATATAAAATATTTGAGATTAGCTTTTCATTATTTATATAAAATTTTTTTTATTTCTTAACAATATTTTTAAATAACTTTTAAAAAAAATTGTAGCTTATTTTAATTATTCCTTTTAATAATTATATTTATTAGACTCTCTTAATCAAAAATACCCAAAAAATATAAAATTTATTTCTGAATCTAATAAATTCAACCAAAAAACTAAACATTTAAGAAATGACAAAAGCAAGTACAACTTTAAAAATCCTTTGAATAGCCAAATCGATCCAAATGAGTATACCAACAACGAAAAAAAGCTTATTTTTCACAGTTTTTTTGAAAAAATCAAAAACGAGCAAAAATTATCATCAAAATTCAAAAATCCTCTAGTTGAAAACTTCAATGATCAAAATTTTAAAGATACAAGAAATAAATATGATATAAAAAATAACTCATTAAATTTAAAAGTAAGAGATGCCAAAAACAATTCCCCAATCAAAACTAGTACAACAGATAGCATACATACTACCAATACCATACATACTACTGATAGTAGTTCAAAAAATAATTTAAAAAATGCTAAAACGACTACCTCTAGTGAAAGCACGTCCAATGGACAAGGGATTATTTCACACTCAAATTTTGGAACTTCTACGTCTACTGAAACCGACTATTCGTCGTACAATGACCCAAATGGAAATACAAAAGTTAAAACGAACAAAAACTCTGTTATCAGCTCGGGCAATAATTCTACCAAAGAAGCAATTAATAGCACTAATACAGACTATAGTTCATCGTCAATTAAATTTTCATCTATTGAAACTAATAATTCATCAACAAGCAATTCCGATAATAAATCATTATCTTTCTCAAATAGCTCATTATCTAGTATGTCTAATATGATATCAAAAACTTCAATAAATATAAAATCATCTGCTGAAACGGAAAATAAATCATTAGCAACGACTTTAATAACAAATTCACTTACATCACTTACATCAACTACTTCAATATCAGAATCATTATTACATTCAAATTCAAACCCAACTTCAGAATCATCATATGAATCAAAAGCAGATTCAAACGCCATTAATAAAGCATCATCATCAGTACCTAAAGAAGAGCCGATACAATCTAAATATTCAGACGACAATAATGCTTCTCCCCTAACCTCAATCGTGGATTCAGTTTCATCAGATGAATCAAGCGCAATTCCAGACAACGATAGTTCTCCGCCCACAACCTCACTTTCAGATATAATACTACCAGACGAATCAAACGCAATTTCAGATGACGATATTACATCGCCCAAAACCTCAATCGCGGCTTCAATTTCATCAGGCGTATCAAGCACAATTCCAGACAACGATATTGCACCGCTTACAACCTCACATGCAGATTTAATATCACCAGACGAATCAAGCGCAATTTCAGACGATGTTAATGCTTCATACACGGCCTCAATCGCGGCTTCAACTTCATCAGACGAATCAAGAGCAATTTCAGACAACGATAGTACTTCACCCACAAGCTCAATCGTGACGTCAATGACATCAGACGAATCAAACACAATCTCATATGAATATTATGCTTCATCCACAGCTTCGGTTGCAGATTTAATATCACCAGATGAATCAAGCGCAATTTCAGACGATGATAGTGCTTCACCCACACTCTCAATCGTGGCTTCTATATATTCAAACGAATCAAGTACAATTTTAGGCGACGATAGTGCTTCACCCATACTCTCAATCATTGATTCAATATCATTAGATCAATCAAGCACAATTCCAGACAACGATAGTGCTCCACTCACAACCTCAATTGCGACTTCAATATCACCAGATGAACCGAGCGCGATTTCAGACTACGATAGTATTTTACCCACAAGCTCAATCGCGGCTTCAATATCACCAGGCGAGTCAAGCACAGTTTCAGATGAAGACTTTGCATCGCTTACAACCTCACATGCAGTTATAATATCACCAGACGAATCAAGCGCAATTCGAGATAAAGATAGTGCTTCAGCCACAACCTCAACCTCGGCGTCAATGTCATCAGATGAATCAAGTGCAATTTCAGACAACGATATTGCATCGCTTACAACCTCACATGCAGATTTAATATCATCAGATTAATCAAGCACAATTTCAGACGATGTTAATGCGTCATCCTCAATCTCATACGCGACATTTATTTCGTCTTCTGCTTTAATAGCTGCTTCACTCTCACCTTCAACTTGTATTTCAGCTTTTTTGTCATTATTTGATTCAAGCGTTACTTCAGATGATGCGAATGTTGAATCACTAACCTCTTTTGCGGATTTGACCTTATTATCAATTTCAAACTCAATTTCAGCCTTATCTACGTCTTCACGAGCAGCTTCAAGTTTATTTTTAGAATTTGTTTCATCTTTGGAATTATCTATAGATTTCACTTCAACGTCAAAATATTATACTGAGTATCTATCAACCTCTGTGTTTTCTACTCAATACTTTTCAACAATGTGGTCTTCTACAGAATCTACACATACATTTATATTGCCTCAAGATCCATTAAATACCTCAACTTTGTCTCCGAAATCAATATGTACTTATGATTCATTTTCAGAATCAAATATTGAGCTACAGTCAACTTATTTTTTAACATATGATTCGAAAAAAATAACAGTTCTCAATTCAGATAATTCATCATCTACTTATGAATCTTCACAAAAGACAAATACCTCACTCAAATCATCAACAGTTCTGAATTCAAGTAAATATTCAGAATCATTTAAAGAATTACCTATAGAATACACTACATTTTTAGAATTGTCTACAGAATTATATACAGAACCAAATAATTTTTTCAAATTTGATTCAGAGACATCAATAAAATTACATTTGCCAAATTTTTCATCTTTAGCATCTTCTTTAGAGCTTATTGTCACTACAGGGACAATTATTGAACTGCCTACAGAATCGTTTTCATATATAAAATCATTTGGAAACTCTAATTCGGATTTATTTTCTTCAGAATACTACACCAAATCATTGACAGAGTCTCCATCATATTCTGAGAATGCAACTAAGTTATATTCAAAATCAAAATTATTTTCAGAATTTTATACAGAAACTTCTGTAAAACAAATTTCGCCATCTCATTTGGTGTTATTAGCTTCTACATGGAATCAAGTTGAAATATATTTAGAGTCTAAAGATACTACAGATTCATATTCAGTATCATTTATAGAATCAAAATCATCTATTGAACCTATTTCAAAATCTTCAAAGGAGGTGTTATCTTCTACAATACATATCACTGGTTCACCAGTGGAAAATGAAATAATTTCAGAATATCTTATAGAATCAAAACCATTTTTTGAAACTATTAAAATTTCTTCATTAATACGGATATTTTCTACAGAATATGGCACTGAATTTTATCTAGGATCAAAAACTTCACCTATCACCTATTTAAAATCAATCTCTCTATCTGATTCAATTTCGAGAGTAAATACTCATAATAGTATCAAAGCTACTTCTGTACTGTATTCGCTTCCCTCATTTACAAACCACTTCAGTTCATCAAATTTAGAATCTAGTGATTCAGGTCCATCCAATACATTTACGATACCTTTTTTACACAAAACACCATCAGTTTTTTTAACTAATCAAATTCACAGCTTTAAATCGAAAAACTGCAAAAAAAATCTCATGAAATTCGACGATAAAAAACCCAATTCCGGTTGTATTGCTAAACCTATTTTCAATAATAAGCCTTTACATACGTACACTCAATTTTTTTACACAAAAAATAATAATCAAATCCAAAATACTAATACCATTCCAGGACAACATAAAAACGTATTTGAAGCGTTAAATAAGGTCGATTCTACAGCTGATGAATTCTATAACCAAAATTTTAAATGTAAAGGCAGAACCACTCGAACAATCTTTATATAAAAAACGCTTTAGCTGTACTAAGGATATTAAAAAAACAAAAATTCGCCCTAACCTTTCAGCTTCAGCTAAATTCAATGTGTTTACCCAAAAATGTTCTCTTATCAACCATAAAACCACCTAAAACACCAAATCGCCATCTAAAGTCACGATTTTTACTACCTATTAAAATCACTATTAGAATAATATAATATAAAATGTTTACACTATCGGCGCTTTTGATTAATATAGCGACTAGCGCCCTGATAAAGTTGACTTTGGTATTAAAATGAGTGTAAACGACCTTTTATACTACTACCATAATATAATTAATTCAAAATTAACTTTTTTTTCCGATACCATGGAAAATTTTTAAACGTAGAAATTCCCGGCTAAAATGCGGATTTGACTTTAATGGCCTCCATTTCCCTTATCCAAATGTCATGCTTATCCAAAAGACTAGCTATTAGTTTTTTATATACTTCAGATAATACAAACATAATAGATGTAAATTCTGAAATCTAAAATCTATCATTTTAATCAGTTTTCATTAAATATAAAGGAGATAGCCTTATATTTATAGAAAATTAGTAATTATTTTACATTGTAATAATATATTGACGATTCCTAACATCATTATCTACTAATATTTATCAAAGTTATGAAGTTGAAATAACTGAAAATAATTCTTCAGGTAATTTTTTTGAATCTATATATAGATGAAAAAAAGCTCCCGATATATTAGAAAAAATGATAAAATTTTTTTGATTTTCGTGACAAAATTCTCCATTTGACACATTTTATTGCAAAATTCAAACCATATTATCTAAGAAGAAAAATTTAAAATTACCACTAATACTGAATTTTTTAAATTTCCAGATAGAATTTTATTTTTATTTTTTTACATAGCTATCATCCTGGTAAATTCTTGGCGTAAAGTATTTTTCAAAATGATTTAGAATACTCAGGTGTTTTTTATTATGTTAAATTATGCTTTTTTAATTGAAACGGATGCAAACTTGATGAATATTATTCAGATAAATATAAATTTTATTTATTTCGTCGTACACAAATAAGAATTTTTTTTTTTCTATCTATTAAATTTTAATTAAAGAAATATTAACAATCTTACTGTTTTTTCAGCATATGCTTTTTTTTTTAAACGGAAAATTTATTTATACAATAATATGTATCAAAAACAAATTTTCAGAATATGTTGTGATGGATTAATCTAGATCAATTTTTCCCTAAAATTTCTTTAACCCAAGATAAAATCCTGTTATCTTGGATTTTATAAATTTATACAAAATTAAAATTTAAGAAATAATACAAAAATTAAACCTTACGCTAATAACATAATCTAAAAAAGTACAAAAAAAAATATAACATTCTACTTAACCCTAATAGGATAAATAGTTGCTTATAGTCTACATTCATTTTTATGGAAAAAAAACTTATTTTTTTTATTAAGACAATTAATTTTGTCAAATAATTCTTACTGACTGTAAAACCAGTTGATTTGTTTGGTATTAAAATTATCTGGGCTTTAAATTAATAATTTAAAGTTTGATAACTTGTATTTTAAATATTTTAAATTAATAATTTGCTCAAAAGATGTGAACCTTAAAATAAAATGTTAGGGGTATCTTTTTTTCTTATAATCGGCATTCTGCAGTATTCTCATGATTTATAACCTAATTTTCATTTAATTTTACCTTAATTTGAATATAATTTGATAAAACTTGATTTAATCTATTTAATATAAAGAAACACTTTAAATTTCAGTTTTGAGTTTTGTTTCATTTTGTGGCACAGTTTAGCATTTAGAAAATTCGTTATTATGAAAATATATGTATTAGAATAATATTATTTATATACTTATTTATAATTAAATTTAGACTTTTAGTTTAAATTACTCGCTACGAGTGATAAATGTGAAATTTGATAAAAAATTCAGTTCTTTAATATCATTTACTGCTAATAATTTGTTTTCTATGTTTATTCCAAGATATAATATTAGACAATGTTTTATGAATTATATGAATTTTATCAAACTTATCAAATTTATCAAATTTGTCTACTGTGATACAAAAAATATAAATTTAGAGACTATAAATATTAAAATAACAGACATGATAATATTTTAAGGATTTCAGACTTAATGAGTTCTTTAATATTACTAATATATTCCTTTCACCTTCTAAATTTTAGATACGGTGATCTCTTTCCTAATTGAGTATGTAGATCTATAAATATTTAAATGGCTTGAAAATAAATTCTTTTTTCAAATAATACTTAAATTGATTGAATAAAAAGATCAATTAATATGCATTCCAATTGAGCCCAATTATGATCATTTTAATATATTCTTTCCAATAACTTTAAGCTCCTAAAAAATTATTTTATATGGCTGATACCTCTGATACAAATAATTTCGATAAAATATTTTAATTTTTTATAAAAATTATTATGGAAGGAATAAGAATTAATTGCCTAACTAAAAGGTATTCTGTAAGACTTTATTCTTGCACATCTTAAGCACTTTGTGTTAAATGGTGTTGTGTTGTAATATTGCACATAATAAGCTATTATTTATAAACACGAGCTTTTCTCGCGAATGTATTCTTAATTTACATTTCTATCAAGATATATTTACCTATATCATTATTTTAATAAAAATAATAGATTTTTATTTTTATAGGAGAAAACTATATTATCATTTCTTATAATTTAGAATAAATTGATGTTATTTTAGTCAAAATAATACTGTATAAATATAATAACTAGCTGAAAACTTAATTTTAGTTTTCTGGCTAATATAAATTTTATATGTATAAAAAAACTATTTATTTAACATGAACTTTTTGTTGAAAAACAATTTTCTTAATGAATAAACAAAAATTTTTAAATAATTTCTCTGATCGTATTTAAAAGGTTAAATATAAACTGAAATTAAGATTTATATTTAAATTTTTTTTTTCGATCTATACTTATGTATAATTTAAATAAGGTAATTATGCGGTATTAGCTTGGATATTTATAGGATAAAAGTAATTTTTTGAGAATTCAAAAATTTGATCCGAGTGTTATATATTTATTATTATTATTATTATTATTATTATTATTATTATTATTATTATTATTATTATTATTATTATTATTATTATTATTATTATTATTATTATTATTATTATTATTATTATTATTATTATTATTATTATTATTATTATTATTATTATTATTATTA
>LSSN01003230.1:0-14786 GCA_001970855.1 Smittium culicis | reverse complement strand
TTTTCAACCGACCCCCCTCCGCCGCTCTAGCAGCTCCATACCCACTGGGCATTGGTTCAATGTTTAAAAATGTCTTTATTATCAAAATAAAATATGATTGTTTATAGATTTATCAGCAAGCTAGTAAATGATCTTGATATTGCCGTTGGTCGCGAAAAATTTCATATAATTTTCATTTTTTCAATTTAATTTTTACTGATACTGAAATTTGATATTGTATGAAAAGGATAAAGATTAATTCATATAACATAAAGTATATTCTTTAAGGCATTTTTTCATGTTAATTTTAAGCACTATGTGATAAATAATGGATTATTGAATTAGTATACAACATTTAATAATATTTTTTTGACGCACTAGAAATATAATATACGGTGAATTCTTTAACCTTTTCTCGCGCGGTAGACTGCTTTAAGTCTAAAAAAATACAGCAAAAAGCATTTAATTAAAATTCTTTAATCCAGATGCTTTAAGAAATATTGGATTCTTGTTGAAGAATATAATAGAAAATAATATTCTTCATTATTAATTATAAACGAAAATAAAAATCTATTTTTTCAAAGAGTGTTGAACGGGGAAGGGTTAAGAAAAGAGTAATATTAATTATAAAGTGTTAGGGTGTATGAAATTTCGCATTTCATTTTTATCCAGCAAAAAAAAATAGTTTTTTTTATTAAATACTAATTTCAGAATTAAATGAACAGTTGAAATGTCTAGCCAACTCAGTCAATAATAATTAAAATAAATTTTAATCAGTCCAATAATTATAAGTTGCAACAACGTGCTTTCTTTTTCTAGAATCCCTCATTTGAACTTGTATAATTAGGACATCAAAATACTATACTGATCGCCGTTAGGATAGGTGTATAGTTTTTATTTTACAAAAAATCTTTTAACCATTCTACGAGGGGTAGGCTATTTTTTAACTACAAAAGGTGCAAACTAGAACAAATAAAAATAAAATAATTCCGAGGGCCAATAATTTATTCGTATGCGCTAATGAAGAAGCAAATAATAAACTTGCCTATATATCATGTTTGAATGAATAAAATAATTTTTAAAGAGCTTTGACCGAGAAAGGGTTAACCCTTTCACGAGCGGTAGACAATTTTTGATCTACTAAATATAGCCAAATGATCTCAATGATTTATTTTAGTTCCCAGACTCGATATTTAATAGTTTGTTATAGAATAACAAATAATGATTAATTTGGAGATCTCTTTATGAAAGATTCATTTTATAAATTAAGTATTACAATGTATGTAATATAATATTTAAAAGTATCTAGTAATAATAATCCTAGATTATTATTAGAAAATAATACTTTAATAATAAAATGAGTTATAGATAAATCAAAATACTTTATCAATTAATCCTATAGTATTGAAAATTAATGATTATTCAGGCCAATAACATTAAACTGAAACAAAGTGTTCGCTTCGATAAGAATCTCCCATTTACTTATAAATCACAAAAGAATTTATAATTTGGTTTTTTTTTATAGCGCTTGTTGGGAAAGGGTTAAAACAATAGTTAATACTCTACATTCACTTATGTGATCTATATAGGACATTATTTCAAGTAGCGGAAATTTTCCTATTAATTTTTTCCTACTTTTGTTTCGCATGAATTAAATTATATAGCCAATACCTTTACCTAACTCAAGCAAGCAAATAATATTTCTAAGAAAAAAAGCTCCGTTTCCCCCAAGAATATCCCATATTAGAGATATCTACGACGAGGAGAACTTTTTTCCTTGAAATTCTATTTGTAAATTATAATTAGATAGATTTATTGGCAAATAAAAATTTTCATTTGATGCTTTCTAATCTAATTAGGAGATTCTTTTGACAAGAAGAGCATATTCTATTAACCCTTTCGCGGGCGGTAGACTATTTTAACCCTTTCCCGTTCAACGCTCTTAAAAAATATCAATTTATTGATTCGTTAATGGTTTATAAGTTTATTTATTATTTGCTGTAAAATCACAATAAACCAATATATTAACGAATCTCGGAATTAAAGTATATTATTTGAAAGCTACTATCATATTTTGTAGGTCAAAAACAGTCTACCGCTCGTGAAAGGGTTAAGTGTACAAAATTTATCAAATTATATTCAATTAAACTAATATAACGCTAGGGGTCATTCAATTATTGGTGCGTAGATATATAGCTATTAATAATAAATTCACTTATAAATTATAAGCGAAACAATAAATTGATTTTATTTAAAGACTGTTGGATGGGAAAGGGTTAAATATTACCTTGTCTCCAAATTTTGTCTGGTTTTTAACCCTTTCCCGTCCGACAGTCTTTAAATAAAGTCAATTTTTTTATTCATTTATGATTTATAAGCAAATTTACTATTTGCTATTTTTCAACAAAAAATCAATATTCCTTAAAGCCTCGGAATTAAAGAATTTTAATTAAACTCTGTTGGCTATATTTGGTGGGTCGAAAATAGTCTACCGTACAGGAAAGGGTTAAATTCAATCAGAATATTTTATCTGAATGGGCTGATTTTTTTGGTTTTTAATATCAAATGGACATTTCTGATAATAAAATTCCAAGGAAAAAAGATTCTGGACGAAGATAGCACATTGTTGCGGATTATGTTATTGGCTTTTGTATTTAGAAATTTTAGAAATTATTGGTTGGTTTTAAAAGGTATTTTGGTTAACCCTTTCCCACGCTATAGACTATTTTTGGCCTAAAAAATATAGCTAACAGCGTTCAGTTAACCCTTTCCGGGGCCAACACTCTTAAACGTATTTAAAAAACACAATTGGATATGCCAAATAAAATTATTTGTTATTGGACGTGATGTAATTTTTAACTAATAAAATAATATGGTCTTTCTAAGAATTATCATATTGACATTTGGTTGGATATTTTTGGTAGTAAAAAAATGCCAACTTCCCCTGAAAGGGTTAAAATACTTTAATTCCGAGGCTTTAAGGAATATTGGTTTTTTGTTAATTAATAGCTAATAGTAAATTTCGTTAATTATCATAAACGAATCAATAAATTCATTTTAATAAAAAGCGTTGGATCGGAAAGGGCCAACCCTTTCTGGAGTCTACAATCTTGAATCTCACTAAAAAAAAAATTAGCTATTGGACGCAACAAAATTCATAGCGAATAAATAATTATCATACTAATATGATTTATCAGTTTGACATATGGGTAATTCTTTATGAAGAGGTCATTTTATAGTGTAAAGAGTTTCAGAGTATAAAATCGCATAAAAAATAAACGGCCAATGAGTAGAATAATTTACTTTTTTTAGCAAATAAAAATTTTATATTGAAACGAAGAAATAGAAAAATCAAAATGCATTTCTTGCTCCGCCAATAATACTTAAAAAAAGCGATTTTACAGGCCAATAACATTAAACTGAAACAAAGTGCTCTTCGTTCAGAATCTCCCATATGGTTGGATGATTTTGGATGCTCAAAAAAATTCAGTCGCCTCTGAAAGGTTAAATCTATTTGGGAGATTCTTAGGGAAAGTGGAATTTTGTTTAAGAAGATTTATTTGCTTATGTGAATGTGAAAAGCTATTGGTAATATCATTCAACATGTCCTATGAAATATTCTAATTGGATTGAAAAGTAAAACTAATGATGATCATGAAAACATTATTGGCATATTTCCGCACCTGTAAATAATCGCCAATTTTTTCTTTTAAATTTGAGATTATTATTTGCTAAAAAAAGAAATGATTTTGCTCATTGGCCACTGTTTTTGTCAGATTTTATACACTGTAACACTTTAAACTATGAAAAAGGCACCTTCATAATAATCTCCCATACTCTTTGACTGCCTATTTACTACCTATTGATAAAGTTATCTAATAGATAAAGAAAATTTTAATATCATTGGCAGCTATTATTTTATGCGATAATATCACAGCAGTTATTTTTGACAAAAAAATCACAGAGCATATAGAGTCCTTATTATTACTCGTAATTTTTGAGTATAATTGGAGGGTGTTATAAATATACTCATATTTTTATAAAAGGCTTTATTTTCTAATAACACTTCAGTTTAACCATTTTAGAACTAGCTTATTTACTCAATGCTATTCTCTAATAATTTACTATTGAAAAAGGAAAAAATAAGAGTTGCAATTTAAATAAGTGAGCTTTTAAAAAGAGTATTGCATAATTTCTACAAACTCCATACAATTATTTATAGATTTTATAATCTTTATCTTGTTTTCTATTTGCCAGCCTTAAAATAGACTTCAAAGTTTAAATAATCGCAATGTAGTTGGTGGCATTTTGACCTCAATTTCAAATACGAAAAATAAAAATATAAAAATATAGCTTGGTAAAAACTGTTCGGAAAGATTGTAAATAAAAAATATTTAGATGCATTGTAATCTAGTGTCTCTGTATATTAAATTTAGATTTTTACTCAAAAAGATTATGGCGCTAATTATTCGTTTAATACGATCGATGAAAAAATGTTCGAGTCAGCATATATTTTAAGTAATATGGGAGATTATTTCAAGGATCGGAACTTTTCCTATAAAGTTTTTCCTACTTTGCAACATATTTTATTTTATAATCTTAATAAAAATTATCGTCGAATGAGTAATGTAACACAACCAATAAATATACCTAATAAAATTAAGCAAATAGAATTTCAAAGAAAAAAAGTTCCGCTTATCCAAAGAATTTCCCATATATAAAATTTACTAAACACTTTTTCATTATTAGCTTTACCATACTTTAAAAATCTGGGACTTATTTTTAATTATGAAAAATGCTTATATAAGATAGTTTATATATTCTTTAAAATAATATTTATACACTTATTAAATCAATTTTCAATCTTATTTAAACAAAATTATATCGTTTATTTCAAATATTACCATTTATGTAAAATAACTATTCTAAAATAAACTCTTTCACACTCTTTTTTTTAACAAAAAAAGTCAATATCACAACATGCATTCTTACAATAATTTCATTAAAACAATATTTTCACTCTTACTAATAGCAAAAATGATTGTATTTATTAGTGCATATGGAAATATATCAAGAATAGACAAATATTTAATCCTTTTAGAAACACAGGGAAGCTTGCGCTCAACAATAGATATATTCGAAAATATTGTGGCTTCTGTTGACCTACAAAATTATCCATTTTCATCAGATCTTAATCCAATCTACGAAGTGAAAGCAAACAGTACTGAATCTACCGCATTCGAAATGGAATTAAGTTATGAAAACTATAATAAGCTACTGAATAATCCAAAAATTCAAGCAATAGAAAAAGTTTCAACTGCTTCAGTTACAGATTCAAGGCCGCTCACTTTTAAAGAATCACAAGAGGGTTTCTTTTTTATGAATACCAACAACAATAATACAGATATACGAATATACCCTCGTTTCGAATCTTCAATCGAAAATAAAGACTTTCGGATTAATAAAGATATTTCATTATGGAAATCACAAAAATACGCCCCATGGCATTTGGGAAGAATATCCAGCAAACAATCAAACCCAATGAATTTTTCTCCATATGGACAAGAATACTATTACCCTACTTCTAATAACAAAGTTGTCGTGTATGTCGTTGACTCTGGAGTCGATCCTTCACACTCAGAGTTTAATGGAAACGTGAGGTTAGGAAATAATTTTGTAACAGGCGAGAATAATGATGATAACGCAGGTCACGGAACCGCAGTCGCAGCGCTTATCAATGGAAAAAACAATGGCGTTACAAAGGACGCAAGTATTGTTTCTGTTAAAGTTTTAAATTCTGAAAATGTAGGAACAACAACAATGTTTTATCAAGGGCTAAATTGGGTTCTTAATGACAAAAAAGCAAATTACCCTAACACTCCTGCAATTGTAAACTTTTCGATAAACCTAGAAGTTGAATCTCCCACTCTAGAAGTCGCGTTCAAAAATCTATCAAACATCGGAGTATTGATAGTTGCTAGCTCAGGAAATAATTCCGCTAATCAATGCGATTTTTTCCCAGGAAATTCGGATCATGCACTAATTGTTTCATCTGTACAACCAGGAAACGACTCTTTTGACACACTCGACTCAAACTTCGGGCCATGTATAGATGTATTGGCACCAGGAAATAGGGTATTCACTGCTGTTGCAGGGAGTGTCAATCAAGTTAGGCCATTCATTGGAACTTCGTTCGCAGCCGCTATTGTAACAGGAATTGGTGCTTCAATTCTTTCTAATGATCCAACTCTAAGCTCAACAGATCTATATGATACTATTGTTGGAAATGCGATAGAAAATGTAATTTCAAACGTTCCAGCTGATACAGCAAACAAAGTGGTTTGGAATGGGTACTCTAATATTAGATCCCAGTTTAGCTACATAAAATAAAATACATATGACCACTGTTTGTGAAAAAAAAATTGTAATTTTCTTTATTTATAAATCTGATTTAAAATAGACCCTTTAGTATTTGTACGATTCGAGAATTAAAATATTTAGTTCTATTCTATCAGTTTTTTTAGCCAATTAAAATTAATATATTGAATTTATAGTAAGAATTTAACCCTTAAGAATATTAATTAATAAACTCAAATTTAAATTGAGATTTTTTATATGAATTGTATTTTTTTATTAGATATTTTTTCTGATTCATGGAGTTTATTTAATTTTCCTATGTTATTCATAAAAAATAGTCAGTAGAGATGCGACTTCAGCCGACTATTCTTCACTTACGTTCGAACAGTTTAGACCGTTCTTCGGGACCGAAAGTCCTCTCAACGATTGGTAGTAGGCCTTCCAGGCCACATTTCACTTTATTGATAGATATTAATAGAATTTGATAAGTAAAGATTAAGATATAAAATAAATAAATAAGGCTATAAAACCATCGGCATCGCCTCTATGATATAATCAGCCATCTCTAAAGCCGCATTTCGCGCTTATAAAAAATAAATTCTAAAAGAAAATATCTAATAAACCTTTAAACTTTACTTATTATGACCAATCAATTCCAACAAGAGCAATCAGAGTAATAAACGAGTTATGAAGCCCTTAGAATCTAATCTCAAACGATCAACGCAGCGTTTGAAAACTTGTAAGGAACCGGCAACCCCAGAATCCAGGCTGAGACCTCCACACTTGAAAGGATCTATACATTAGAAGGTGAATCCTACAAGTACAGCTCTTGGAATCTCAGTCCCGAGAACCAAGCGTGGGTTGGTAACAATGACTGTGCGCATAAACTTGCATCGCAGTCGGTATCCGCAATTAAGAACAGACAACCCGCACCAAGTGGGGGATTCTTTAAATTCAATGAAATTAACAAAACCATTAAGCTCAGCACCCAGGCAGCAAATGATGACAAATTATTTTTCGAAGCTAAGCAGAATGTCCTTGATTTCGCAAGGATTGGGGCATAAATTGAAGACGTATCAAGGGAATTAAAAGATATCATTGAGCCGAAAGAACCCAATATTAAGCTCTTTATTGAAGAAATCAGCGGCAGCTCCTAAGATTTCATCAGAATTGTGCTTCACTACTCTCAAAAGTGAGGAAATTCAAGAAGAGCCTTTGTTAGTCAAAGCCCAGGATATGACAAAGATATCGCCACTGCAGACCATGGAACCGATATCCCAGAGCACCAATACTTGTTATATTCCAGCAACTTGGAAAAAACGGAATTTACAAGACATTCAAGTAGAAACGACAAAATGCTTAGACAAGCACTTTCCAGAATAACTAGCAAGAACTATCCGTGTCAATTCCACAACCAGTATCAGCCTAGCCGAGGAAACCATAACTATTGGGGGAGCAGTCAAGCTAGGTAGGGAAGTAGCTCAAAATGGAACTAAACTGGCCATAACAGTAACTTTAGAAGTATCCAACGAAACGGAAGCCAGTATACCTATATTCAGAAACCTCAGTGGAACCAAGGTACCAACTCTAGTAATCAGCAGGGGTTTCAGAGTGGATCGGGGGGGAATTGTAAACATTGACCTATATGGAAAGTGCGAATATCATCAAAGACCGACGACATGTACCAGCCTAAGAACGACGGACCATCACAAAAGGGAAAATTATTTCGAAAAAATAAAAATTTTAAAAAACGCGGAAAATGTACCCCCAAAATTAGGGGGAGATACCTGCTACCGATTTGCTGGAATTTCAGAAACAAAATTCCAAGAAAAATTAAAAATATTTTCAAAAATGTTCGTTCCGATCGTCCAATCTCACACACCGCCGGTTATGCCTCGTCGTCTTTCAAACCGGCTCAGCCAGTGGGTAATCGATATATTGAAAAATGGGTATAAAATCCCATTCACAAAACAATCATCGCCTACCCCAAAGAAAATGTAGAATCTTCCAGTGACTTATCACCATGCTATTGGCTTGATGATCCAGAAATATTTAGACTTAGGGACAATCAGAGTAGGCTCGGATACAAACCAAACATTCTTTTAACCAATATTCAGGAAGTAAGAACCGGTTAAGAACGACCGCTGCTAAATATGACGCATATCAAAGATTTCTTCATAAAAGAAAGTTTCAAGATGGAAGGAATCAAGTCCTTGAAAGAAATTATATTACCTAGAGATTTCATCTCAAAGCTGGATATAAATTCAGAGTATCACCATGTTCCTTTACATTGAGAATCGGCAAAAAGTCGCCGCTTTATGGATAAAACACGATATACGAGCTCCTCTCGCTGCAATTTGGACTAACTAAGGCACCGAGAGTGTTCTCAAAAATTACGGAATCTGCAATCGAGCCATTCATATTGATTCATAATACGCTTAATTTTTTATAAGACGATATAGAAATAATCGGCGCATCAGCAGAGGAATTCCAGAGACACACAGCAATAACTCTGAAGCACATGGAAAATCTCGGATTCACTATGAACCTGGAAAAATCGGATACTATTCCGAAAAATGGTCAGAAATCCTTAGTACTCGTGTTCGACACCCCGAAAATGTAGATACATTTGACACAGGAAAGAACAAAGAAGATAAGAATGGAAGTCCGCAAAGCTATTCATCGCCAGGAAACAGTGAGACAAGCAATGTGATTAAACGGCCTGTTTTAAAAAACAGTAACTGCAATATGGCCTGCTTCAAACAAGTCGATGGAGCTTCAAATCGAAATAAAAAACGCCCTAAAGAAGCACAACTTCAGTTAAAGGCGCCTTTCCCACTCTCAGCACTAAAATTAATCGATATGAAGTGATGGGGCACCCAAATAAATCATCAAAACTTGTCTTCATTGATGCTGAAACCCTCAAATCCAAAAGAGACCGTATCTGCTACAACATATGGTTCTGGAACCGGCTCGGGAATAGCAAGAAACGTTATGTCGCTGGCGGGAGTTTAGAATCAGAAGACTCAAGTCAAATTATCTAATTACAAAGAAGCAGTCAGCCTGCTAATTTCCCTGAGACTACATGTGAATCTCTGGAAAAATTCAAAATTGAGAATGCAAACAGATAACGTGACCACGAATGTAATATTCAAAAACGGAGAAACGACTTCAAATAGAAAGCTATTAAATCTTGCAAATGAATGGTGGGAAATCACCATGAAGAACAACACCAAGATAGACATAAACCATATAGCCGGATCCTAGAATATATTAGCGGATTGACTGTCAATTAATTCTCACAAAACGTAGGAATGAAGGCTGCCCACGTACTTGTCCAACTCAGTGAAAATAAAGTGGAGCCCTCTAAAGATCGATTTATATGCGTCAGCAGCAAATCAACATCTAAAAAGATACTCTCAAATACCAGACCCAAACTCAATGTATATGGATGCTTTCACCAATCCTTGGTCGAAATCGGGGGCTTATTTAAACCCAAAATCACTCTTACTACTCTCAATTCTGCGCCGAGTAGCGAAGGAAAATATACAGATGGTAATTATAGCACCAAACTGGACAGCTCAACCATGGTGCCCATTATTACTGAGGATGGCTATATTCCCACCTATGATACTACTGGTAGCACACCCTCAGTGGGAAATTTGCGCGTGGAAAATATCAGGGAAAGCACCCAAAAATCACCCCCATCTGCCTTGAGTCTGATAAATGAATCTATCAGAACAGCTAAAAAGCGAAATTATGCTTCACACCCAAAAATTTTTATTTCATGGGCTTTCGGTAATCGAATAAATAATAAAAAATAAGATCCAGTAAGTCAGGAGAACTACCTTACATCACTGAAGTTAAAACCAACATCAGTATTGATACACGCCACTGCGATCTCAGAATACTGGAGAACTCTTTATATAATGATCAGCCCAATAACTTCAGAAAGAAGAATAAGCAAATTATTGAAAGAGCTAAAAAGTAGTGTAGAAAAAAACCTCCACCAATTCCCTACATGGAGCATTGAGCAATTGCTAATTTACTTTAATATATGGGGCAGCAACGAGGATTTACCTTTAAAATTGTTAGCCAAAAAAGCAGCTACTCTCTTGGCATTGTCAACTTCCTGGAGGTCCAGAAGTGAATTACAAGGAATTCAACGCTCATAAATTAGGAAATCTGAAGACAGAAAATCACTATACCTCTGTTGCCCAAAAAAAAATGGTAAAGAGCCAAAAATCATTTGAATTTCGCCCTTAGACGAAAATATAAATGATTGCCCAGTAAAAAACCTGTAATTATATTTAAAATTGTCTGAAAGTTATGCTATTGATGAGTACATAACACCATATTCTTTGTATTTACACCTAACGCAAAGTCAGCATCAAACAGCACTATTGAAAATTGGATAAAATCATCCTTATTGGCTATTGGATCTTATAATTCTGCTCACAGTACAAGAGAATTCTCAATTAAAAAAGCTTTTTTATCTAGAGTTAAACTAGAAAATACATTACTCCAGGCAGATTTGGGTAGTGCAGGCACCTTCAATAAATATTATTTCAAACCAAATAATAATAGGATAATTCCTCAATCTGAAACCTCGGCAATTCTCAACCTACCAACACACCAATCGTTTAGAGGACTTTCAGTCCCAAAGAACAGTCTAGACTGTTCATACATAATTAAATTATAGCTGAAGACTTTTTGAGGGGCCAAAGGTCCCGAAAACGGTTTTCCCTCCCTCCAATTCCCTATAGGAAAATTTCCTCGTAGCCTTAGCACCTTTATAAATGGTTTATTATATCATGGAGGCGATTTCAACGGTTTTATAGCTTTATTTTGTTTATTTTATGCTTAATATTTACTTTTCATATTCTATTAATTTCTATCAATAAAGTGAAATGTGACCTGGAAGGCCTACCACCAATCGTTTTCGGGGCCTAAGTTCCCTCAAAAAATCTTCAATAGTTGTACCTAATTATTTACAAAAAAAAAAATCGTGATTGAAGCATGAAATTATCATCATTTGCTAATAGTACCTTAAATAAATGATTAGCTAATTTTTTTTAAAAGTGAAACTGACAAACCTTTGATTATACACTTAAAGTTCAAGGAGAAACGTTTCTTTTTTTCCTTATAATTTTATTTTCCAGTATTAAGCTATATAAGTTACTGGCTGTGCTGGAAATTCTATTTTATGAATTTCTTAAGCTCTTTCTCGTCCAGAACTCTTTAAAAAAATGAATTTATTGATTCGCTAGCGATTCTAAAGAATTATATTATTTTTTACTGCTCTCTAACAAGCCAAAAAGCAAGCAAGCTTCGTAATTAAATTATTTTAATTGCGTCTGTTGGTTATATTTGATCTGAAAAATTTAGCCAACTATTTTTAGTACAAAAAATTTTATTTTGAGATACATTCAATCACTAGATTTCAGTATAACATCAGCATTTAATATAATTTTTTTTAATTGTTATTGAATCAATAATACGTTTTTTTATGAGCGTTACAAGGGAAAGTGTTAATATTTAGAGACTCTAAAAGGGTTTTTTAACCAAAAAATATTATATATAAGATGAAAATAATAGAATATTTGATTCAGTAAACTAATATTCAGAATGAATTATACACTTTTTAGCTGCTCGAGGTTATTATTATTATTATTATTATTTTAGCCACATAAATAACACTAAAATAAATTCTATTAAAATTATAATCCTTAAAACTGTCACTTTTTTTTTTTTTTTTTTTTTGAAAACGTAAATTATAAATCAGATATTCTGTATAATATATAGTATAGGATGAATAATCTAGCTAATCCTAAATATAGTATATACAAAATAACTGAAAGTATATTCTTCCATTAAAAATTTTATAAAAAAATAAGATAATTTCATACAATAGTCTAGCATTTCATTATAAAATATTTATTAATTTCTACAGTACAAAAAATAAAATTTCTAAATTATAAAATTGTAAAATTGTAATGCCAATTTTTTACTTAATTTTATTAAAAACCGAATATTCTATATAAAATATAAAGTATAACATTTTTAGAGATAAAAACCAAAAAGAGATATTGCGCAAATTATTTATAATTTTATCCAATTTTAGAGCAAAGTTTAGTAGAAAATTTTTGCAAAAAAATTAAGAGTTTTATTATAATATTTTGTCAAATCTAGTGGTAAATTTCAAAAATAAAATTCAAAAAAAAAAAAAAAAAGAAAAACAAGAAATTTTATTAATTCATATTTATTTCACTCTTTTTAGAAGGTTTATATAGTAATTAGTTTTTTTTTCTATACAATTAAAATTTTTTGCATAAAAACGGATTTTTTCAATTAAATTTAAACTCAAATACCCAAGATAATAGAGTCCCTCGATCATTTTTCTTCGAGTATAAGTAAAAAAGATCAGATTTTAAGATAGTATGCTATAGAATCATCAGAAAACTTTCCAAAAGATCTATTTGACTACTTTATCTTAAAGAGAAAATTTTGAAAATATTTATGAGCTTCAGTAAAATTCGAATTTAAGGAAATGAGTGCGGAATTCAATATTTTTAATCTCACAATAGATTGAATATATACTGTGAACTAAGATCAGAAATACTTGCGCTGGTAATTTTTGCAGCCGAATAAAAGAGCTTAAAAATCGTATATGGATTCAATAATACTAAATTTTACGCCGCAAAAAAAAATTCAGAAAATCAAATATTTACACATTCAGATCCAAAAAAAAAATTCGTGATAGTCCTCTAAAATGTGCCAATTTTTAACTAATACTGGATAGCATAAAGACGAGCAAGTTTATTACTAGTAAAAAACGAAAATTCAAGTATGATATAAAATTTCATTGCACAAACTTGGAAAGAATCTAGCTATAAATAAATTTTACTTCCTGGTACCATAAAAATTTCAAAAAGGGAAAGATAAAGACTGATATATATTCCTATAAACTTTTATTGGGAAAATAATAAAAATATACTTCGAAAATTTGAAAGCAAAAATATTGATATCGATACATTGGACGTAAGAAATAAACTAGTTTACTATGTTAAATATAAGAACGAAAATTAGATGGCTGATTGCTATAAAAAAATTCATAGATTCAATAAGATATGATGACTTATTGGTAATTGAAGATTTGAAAGAATTTTTTAAAATTCGTAGTGAACCGATTGAAGCAAGCAAAAGATTTAATAAAAAATATAAATTTCTATACTATATTTAGCAATTTTATACAGAGAATACGAATATATAAAAAGCTACAAATATTTAAAATGTATTTACAAGATTTTTAGTCACAATTTGAAGTATGCAGCAGAATATTAGTATAATACCATAAATGATAAATTTTTGGATAAGTTTAAAACTATACATTTATGTCCAGATCCCGGTTCACATTTTAAAACACAGCAGATATTGTATTAGATATTTATATATTTTAATAATAAAATAGAATAAGATTTTTCAGCAAACTATAATGCTATAAATCCGAGAAAAAAGTTATTAGATATTTTGTTAAGTATTAAGTTTATTTTTAAAGATTTTTAAATATAAATTTATTATTGAAATAATAATATTTTTGTTATATTAATTTTTTGCTAATATTTATTTGTATTTTGAATATCAAGGTGGCTGGATCAAAGCGAGATATTCTGCAAATTTAATGCTATCAATGATATTTTCGCGGGTTTTGGTAATTCTACGCTTAAAAATAAAATTTAAAATATTAGCTCTGCTGAAGCTACATTCAAATTATAAAGAGAAGATAAATATAAGATAGTATAAATCTTCTCTTGGATAAATGTTTTAAATCGTAAATGAAGTTTATAGAGTACAAATGTGCGCATTAAGGCTGTCCAATAATTTTTTTGAATAAATTCGATTATTTGACACAAAGACATAAAACTTTAAATTAAGATCTATATAAGAGTTAAAAAATGCTCCATCCCAAAACCAGAAAGCGTTGCACTATCCTTGGTCGGGGATAGTGAAGGCAACGCGCAGCGATTCGGAGGACAGCGATTCCAGAGGAGGACCATCTAGAAACAGGAGGAACCGATTCGTTTAGCACAGTCTGAGACATTATCTGTGCACAAGTCCAGCGTTCGACAGCATTACGGAACTCAGCCGTTTAGCAGCTTATTGTAGAAGAGTCAGGTCGATCATTCCCACGTTTGGGCAGGTGCCTATTTTTTATTACTCCTGTTAGATGTAGGCTCTGACTAGGAGCTCAATGATCTCAACGAATTCAATTTTGTTGGAACGAGCTTAATTCCATGACTGCTTGTAACTTCAGTCATCCAGCCTACTTGAAGCAATGCCTGGGTGGATCTTTCGGATGGTAGATTGATCCCATTTCCCTTTAGGTACGCAGCCGGTAGACCGGCAGAGGAATTTATTAGTATTAGAATATTAGTTTTTTTATGCCTTGC
>LSSN01003228.1:0-11421 GCA_001970855.1 Smittium culicis | reverse complement strand
TGGCCAACATCAAAAACATGGATCGCCGACCTCATCAAGTCACCGATGAAGGCCCGGATGGCCACCTGGGTGACCGGGAGTGCCCGGTGGATCAAAAAATTTTGCTCTCAAGATTCAAACGGTCAGACTATCATCACGATAGTCGACCGGAAACGACGAAATAACCGGTCTGTCATCCACCGGTGGACGGTGGACCGAAAAATCGGCAAAAAAGGCAACTGGGTTGACCTTCAAGCTATGTATCCGGACCTGAAGCTGGGACTTCAGAACATTGGAAAAATGCGTATGGGCACATTCCGGACTACCCAGCGCCTGTTGAACATGAAAATAGTCGACCAAAAATTCAAAAATTTTGCCCCTGCTGCAAATTGCGTGTACCTGAGACGGTCGACCACATAATTCTGAGCTGCAGCAGGCGGCGAAATCACCGAAAAACGACGGTTGACCGGTACATTCCGACAACAATCAATTCTGACGAAAATTTTTTTATTTATGAATTTTATCGAAGCTCAGTTTTGCCTAGCTCTCAAACTTCAAGAGCAGGATTCTAAAAAATATTTAGTTAGTGCAGCTGTTAATATTTATGAGCTGGAAACAATTGAAAATTTCTGAACGGAATCTGCGTGCCCAAATCACTTACTCATTATAGTTTAAGCGATTCGCCAGGCCCCTTGAGCCAATTTTCAGTGGAAATTGTGCTTCATGAGCAGCGGAAGAGGGTCGGTTTTCAAATAACTTTTTATTTATCATATTAACATTCTAAATGATTATTATTGATTTTTTTTTATTTTTCAAAATTTTTGTATATTTATTGCTTTATTTTACATATTTTTATAATTTTTCCCAATTATACTGATATGATAATTCATTTTCTTTTATTTCGATTTAATTTTAATCTCCATTATCCTAAATATGCCCTTTTCTGAATTAAAATGTTTAATGTTACTATAAATTTGTATGTTTTATTTAATCTTTCATTTATTCTAACTGCAATTTTAGTATTTAGTCTATTTTATCTTATTAAAATTTACATTCATAATTTGATTTATATTTTTAAATGATAAAATATTTTTTAGCTATCTCAATTTTTCTATAAACTTACTATTTTTAATAACTTAATTCTTTTCAAGGTATTTTAATTATGGAATAATTTTATTAGTTCTTACAGAATTTTTTTACACTAATATTTTATGTTTTTGAATTTCAGCTTTCCTTATGAGGGAATAATTTAGGCTTTTTTTTTATAAATATCTTTTAGACTGTATTTAATAACCTTTGAAAAAGTTAATTAAAAAATATATTTAATTATAATTTAATGCTATATGTTTTAATAATACTTATCTACTGATAATATCCTAATAGTTTTTTGTTTGATTTTAAATCATTTATTTTACAATGATGATTAATCAGTAAAGGTAAATTAAGTAATTTAATATTTTGTCTGAAATTTGGTTTATTTTGATCTTTTACATTACCTTTAGAATAAAAAATTTTTTCCTAAAGCTTTTGCAATTGGAAAATAGAATATTTAAAGTTTATAACTAAAATGTTATAAAATAATATATTATCTTTATAATAATTATTTCTCTTTATTATTTATAATTTTGCTTTTCATTTATTCTGTATATTACTTTGATTTTTTCTCAAGCGTTCAATTCGATTATAATCGCTTTGTTTTAAATGAGAATAATATATCCCGCTAAATTTTTTAGCACTAATATTATCTATTGCTGTTCATAACTAATTATAGGATCAATCTAACTAAATTTTTTAAATTAATTTTTTGATTAATGCACCAATAATATTTTTGAATTTTTATTTCTGTATTTTCTTTTCAATTTTATAAAATATAATCGACTATTCTTGAATTATTATCTATTATTTTAATCATATAAGTGATCGATTAAAATAAATGTAAAAATAAATGATTTATTGAATAAGATACTAAATTTTTTTCGTACTAAAGAGAAAGTTATACCTATAAGTATAAAAAATCCATAAAAAAAAAGTCATTTTATTCTATTATCAAAAAAATTTTTAAAAGTCAAACTTGACGTATTCAGTATATCTGATAAAATTTCTTACTAGCTTATTTATTTGGATTTTATTAATATTTTAATATGATCTTCAACATTGTAAATTCAATAATTAATATATAAATTATAGAAAAAACTTTAGAAATCTGAAATACACTAAAAAAAATCAATATTTTTTTTCTATTCACTGTTTTAATAATAACTATAAAAACTACTAGCAAATGATAATTCAATTAAAATAATACAATTGTTTATAAATCTATATTAATTGTAATCAATTCTAAATTTTCAATTTAATGGATAATTTTATTTTTGGTTTAAAAGATAATTTTCGATCTATTTTTGTAAAATTATGTTCTACAAGAATCCTTAAATTTAGTAAAGAATTGAAATCAGACTTATAAGATTTATAGAAATTCGCGAAAAATCAGAATATTATTTTATTAAAAATTTTCATTTTGAAAAGCGATTGATGCAAAATTTTGTAATCTGAAAACATATTTCAACGCGAAAATAAAGATTTTTTCCACTATTATGCTAAATTTCAGAATATTTTTATAAAATTTAATTAATATCCTTTTTAAATTTAGATCGCGCAGTCTATAATTAGGTTAACTTTTTGAGTTAAAATTTACTGTCAATTATAAAACATTATTTCCCAATACATTAAATCTAATAGGATATCAGTTCAAATTTTTGACCAAGTTCCATCTACTGATAATAAGATTTAATCATTAAATTTTTTTTTTAATTTTATCTATTTTATATTGAATTTGAATTCTCTCTTTGAGATTATTGCATTATCAACACTTTAAATTCTGCACAATAGCTGAATTTATTCAATTTTTTGAATAAGATTTTAATATTATTTTTGAGCTTTAAAAAAAATATTCAGGTATAATAATACAAGAAAAAATCAGCTGGACTATTAATAAATGATTTTTTTATATTTATAAATTTCTCATTACTAAATGTATTAAACTGCAAAAAAAAATAAAATAAATTTCGGAATATCTATAATAAATTAAAATAAAAAATTATGTAATAAGTATAGTATATCTAAAACATAATTATCTTTATATCATATTATATATTTTTTTCAAGCTATGCTTATAGTATCATGATCTATTCTAAATACTATAATATATAATGATATTAAAATTGAATTTATTTTAAAATCATATGCAAAATTTGTTTTATTTTAATCAAATAGAGTTCAATTTATATATTGAATTTGAATCAACTTGATAAATCATTCACACAAAATAAATTTAATTTTTTAAATATGTAAACTTGAGAGTGTATAGATACTAATTATGGTATAATTTTTACATGATCTTGTAATTGTCACAAAGATTATCATATTCTATAATTTACCGTTTTTTAATTTAGACATATTTTTTGTAATTAATTTCCCTCATTTTTTGTATAAAAAACAATAAATATGGGCTATAAAATAATCTAAAAAATTATTATTTAACTAACTTATATATCTGATTAGAAAATTAGCTCAATTTTAGAATAAATTTCAAATATAATGAATGTTTAAATACTTATTATTCTATTTTTCATATTAAATAATTCAATAGAATCCAATTTTCTACCTGAAAAACACTAAATTTTCACCTTCATTAAAATTTATCAGTCTCAAAGCATAAATATTTCCTTTCTGTTCAAAATTACTAGATATCTTAGTCCTACGTTAAATTTAAACAGAATTTTTTTGGCTAAATTTATTAATATTCTTGGGGTCTTTCCAATTATACACGTAGAGTTTTTATTCTAGACTTTTTTAGGTTAAAGTTTCTATTAGATAAATTTTATAATAAAAAATAATTATACTCTTAGCCACTATTATTGAATATTAGTGGTTTTTTTGATAAGATTAAATATAATTAGAAGTGGATACCTATTTAATTTTAATTATAAACCATCTCTTAATACTTTTCAATACTCACGACGATTTATCTACTAATTTTTCTGGATTAATGTCGATATGAATTACTGTGACAGGAAATAAATTTTTTTAGTTCAATGGATTCTAATTTTTAGTCAGAAATCTATGTAACTGACAAATATAAAATTTTTTTTCATAAAATAAGCACATTTTTTTATTATAAACTATATATCGTCATTTTAAGAAGACATTATATAGACAAATGAATGAAGATTTTCTCAGCAATTGAGCGTGTTAAATTCCCGAGATTTCAAAAAAAAAAATAGGAAATATAACCATCTTCAATTAACAAAAACTCTAAAGGGATATCTAACCTTTAATAAAGCAAAATAATTAAAGTATATTTATTTAGCTAAATAGACAATAATATAAGCAAGAGAAATAAACTCCTAGTGGTAAAATCTATTTAGAACTTTAAATAATCAAATTATAAATTAAGTAAATATCCCTTCAGCACCGTTTTATTTTTTATTGACATCAACAGTTTATATATTATCTCTAAAATAAACCCAAAATATAAAATATTGTAAAAAATCTCAATAAACTAGTAATCACTATAAATTATAACATATAAAATAATAAATAATTGCTTACATAGAGTATATATTTATAAAAGTCTCACAAATAATATTTGATATTTGTGATAAAAAAAGTTTCATCTTATTTATCACAATTATTAATATATGAGATCTTGGTAGAAATTTAAAACTAAAAAATAAATATATAGAAAATTTGATAGGATTAGATAGAATTTTCGTCGTTAGAATGAGATTATTACTAAAAATACATGATTTTGAAAGTAAATTCATTCTCTCAATCAAAAATTTTTTCCTAATTATTGACTCTAAAGCATAATATCCCGCGTTCCAATATTGAATAATATCTAATAATTTAAATTAAATTTTTAATTTTTCAGAGATAATAGTTTTTCTCTAAAGTTGTCAATTATTTTAGTCGATATAAATCGGATCTAAGACTATATTTTATACAATCTTTAGGAATAAAAGGGCGATTTTAATGATTATTAGAGATTTATTTTACCGATCAATGATTTCGATGAAATTAAATCAATACTATATATTTACATATATGATTAAAAATTAATTTGTTTTTATTAATATTTTAACTTTAAAATCTTTTAATTGTTCCTCATTTTTCGCATATTCCAATGTTTTTTTATGCAAGCTGAATATCTAATCTTAAGCTCAAATATACCTACATTTAATTAGCTATAAAAAATTACATGATATATAAATTATTCTTAAAAACTAGAAAAAAATTTTTTGTGGATTTTTTAGTAGCAATATTTAAAACCCACCTTCAGTAATATCATCATACACTCTGATCTTTGATTTTTTTAGAACTTTAGAGAATTTAGCTATAAATTTTTACAAATTTAATAAAAAATAGCTTATCTAAAAATATATAGAATTAAATTTTAAATGTATTTGTAGTATATAATTAAATATTGTTAGCCTTATTTATATTTATTTCTCTAATAAAACTATTATTTTATATTTTTTAATGTATTTTTTCGATTTATAAGTACAATAAGTATTTTATATGTAAAATTCACGAATTTTTTAGTTTTTTTTTATTAATATATATTTTTTTAATGATTTCAGTTTCTTTAATAGATATTTTCTCTATCAAATTTATAATAATAAATCCTAATTTTAAATTGTGGCTAATTATAATAGCCATAAAAAAATTTAAAAATAAAGTAATATAAGATATAATAGAATATAATAATTAAAAATACCTTGAAATAATAATTTAGATAAAAAAATACAAAGAGTTTATATTTCTTGTAAATAAACCAATAATGATTTTTTTCGTCGTAAAAAATCATTTCATTTCAAGTTTGCTACTAAAAAAGTAATATATTTTTTTTCATTTTAATCAGGTTAGTACAATATAGCCTTTTAAAATCTATATAACTGAAAATGATTCGTTTCTGACAGATTTTCCTATGAAATCTACCCCATAATTTATATCTTTTCAAACAAAATTAGAGCTATTTTTTATTTCGGTACAGTATAGATATTATTTTATATCATTTTTAAACCAAATTTAAACTAAAATTGACAGATTTTTTTACCGTAAAAATTAAAACATTTATATAATTATAACATTTATATAATTATAACATTTATATAATTATAACATTTTTCAAATAATAGAATTAAATAAGATTTCAGTAACATCAAAAAAAAAAAATTAGTTGTAATATAAATAACGGGTTATAAAAGTCAATATAATTTTAGTAATATTAGTTTTATTAGATGCTCTAAAAAGTACTTTCTTCATAAATCAAATTATTATAATAATTATTATTATACATGTCATAACAAAATACAACCATATCAGCAAAAATAGAACAAAATATTCAAAAAATAAAAATATACATGCTTAAAATCAAAGAAAGGAATACTATATCTTTTATTGAAAATAGCTGTACTACCATTGAAAATTTTTTATTTGAATTTTGTGTGATAAATAATTAATAATTCACCTTACTTTATCTTAACATTTTCTATTATGCTTTATTCTGATTCTTTTAATTTAGCTATTAATGATTCTAATACTTTCGTATAAGCAATTGGCGAAAATTGAGCTATAAATTAGAATGAATTTTCATCCAAACTTAGGATCAAGGTAAAAATAAAATTTTAAATATTTTTACCAAAGGTGAAAATTTTAATTATAATACTTTAATTAAAAAAAGCTTTATCTGATTCGTATTCAAAAATCTTTAAATATTCACGTCTATCAGGCAGAATTTTTATAGCAATCGATCGTATATTCTTTAAATTCCTATTAAATTAGCTATTAAATATCTTTTTTTAATAGCTGAGCTTGATTTATAATTATTAATTTGAAGATTCTAAATGTAAATGGTTCTATTTATTGAGAATTCCTGTTGGCTCAATAAATCGACACGATGAGTTTTTCTTTTTTAAATTTTACTTTATATTGAATAAATATGAAAAAAAAGCTATCATTTTTTTATTTTATTAATATTTGCCAAATATTGACGCTTTCTTTTTGTTTTAAATTATAATCAAGTTGATATCCTCTTTTAGCTGTGGTTTATTCGTTAAAAACAATCTTGATCCAAATCTCCTTTAAAAAAATATAATTTGTATGCTTAATGTTCATTGATAGTTGATATTTTATATTTCAGTAGTAATATTATTTATTTTTTACCCACGATTTAATATATTCTCTACATTTCCTCTCGATCTTCTAATCTTGTCTCTCGTGGAAGATTTTCTGGCTTTAACATTTATTCTTTTGGTATTATTTAATTTAGCAAATTTTAGTATTGATCTTTACAGATTATTGGAATATTCTTTCAACTTTTCTCAGATTATAAACATTTATTCTGATTGAATTATTTTGGAAGTAAAGTAGTTTTTAATATATATTTCAAGATACTTACAGGTTACTACTGATCTAAAGTAAATTTAAATCTAGTTATTAATAATACAAGTTAGGTAAGGTTTATCTAATAAGAGATCTGAAAATCTTGGAACTTGTATAAGCTGCTTTTTTCATAATAGGAAAATCAAATTATTTATCCACCAACCTGAATAGGTACTTTAAGGCAAGATTCGATTTTTGTTTCAAAATCTAAATATTTTAAACTATCTGTACATCTATAATTGTGTTAAATCATTAGTATATATCAGTAAATACCATGCTATATATATTCTTAGGATATAGGCACTAATAAAATAAATTAATAAATTAATAAATTAATAATAAAGATTGTTTAAATGAGGATGCGTAACTTTATTTATGAGATGATTTGCTAAAATTATACTATTAAAGATCACTTTTTAACAGGTTGATTAGCTTTATATTAGTTTGTAACAAGATTTATAGCTGAAAATGCTATTGAAGGGTCGCAAAAGCTTGTTAGAAAATATGCGTCAGCGTGGAATGAAAAAAAAATACAAGTAAATTTGTACAAAAAAAGAAGAGAGTGTAATTATCAAAATTAATCAGGCACTCAAAATATATTAAAGATTAAACTTAGATCAACAAGACTTTATTTAAACAAAAAAATAGGTTTTCTTTAAAAAGAGTTTACATAAAAAATCATTAATGGGCATCAAGTATACTATTTAAAATAAAAAATGTATATATGAAAAAAATTAATTAATTATAAAAATATATAATAAAAAGTGTGAGGCTTACAAAAGTCAATAGTGCATCGTTTAAATGTATAAATAGTTTAAAAAATGTCATTTTATTATATATATATATATAAGATAAAAACAATAAAAATTTTCATAAAGATTCAAAGATATATTATTGATAAAAGATGAAGAGCGTACTAATCGTATCAACATTATCCATAATTGGTTATGCTAATGGGGTTTCAACTGGAGGATCAAATCGATCTCCCGTCAATTCCGTGTTCAGTGATAGTTTTAATAAAATTTACAATTCTCTCAATGATTATTCAGGTGTTTATGACTACTGTCAGGCAAATTTCATAGATGCTAGTACATACACACCTTTGAAAAATAGTGAGCTAATATCTGTGCAAATGGTAGCTAGACACGGAGATCGTGCCCCCTTTTTCTTTATAGAAAATGAAGGGGATTTGTACAATTTCTGTAATCTATCCAAGTATAATTCGATTTTAAGGCCGATGACCAGTACTATGGTTAATAGCACTACAGATCGTTTGGTTGAGGGATCGTTAGCAGAAATGCCGACCACTGATAAATGTATCGCTGGTGGTCTGACAGAGAAGGGAGGTTTGATGTCGCTAGATTTGGGAAAAGCCATCCGTAGCGTATACGTTGATAAGCTCGGGTTCTTGAACCCTACTCTTAGGAATCCAAACCAGCTTAAAGTTAGAATAAATAGCTTAGAGTAAGAAATCATTTTATATAAAATGGTGAAAATTAATGTATACTAGAAATAATTATGAGAATCAGATTTAATTTAAAAAACCATAATATCCTGATGGCTTATAATACCAAATAGTATAACATATTATTCATATTTTATTATAACTTCTTTAAATAATAACTATAATAGGAGGTCTCTTCAGAGTGCTAATTTTTTCCTTTCTGGGCTATATCCAGTAACAGGAAATGATACGGATGTTATAATCAATTCATTTTATCTTCCAGCTGAAAAGGAAGATATGTTTGACAATTTTTCAGCCTGCCCCAAAGCGCAATATTTTTCTGATGTAATACAAGCATCTGACGAATATAAAGAGTATCTAAGTCAAAATCCTGAATATATTTCGTTTATGAACACACTATTTAGTACAGACACGAAAGATCCAGTATTTGTTAGAACAAGGGCAGTATATCTCGATTTGTTGCAGACAAGGGTATGCCACAACCTTCCTAAGCCATGCAAAACGAAGGGCGAGTGTGCAACTGATGATATGTATAAAGCATTCAGAGCAGGTATGAATTGGGAGTACATTTTCCAAAAAACAATGAGCCAGCATTCGCCGGAATATAACATTGTGCTACAAGGATTTTTCGTTTCAGATTTTAAACGCGATTTAGAGGAGGCGGTTAGAAATAGCAAGGGCAGGAGGAACCACAGAAAGAGATCACCAAAGTTTTATTTGTACTCAGCGCGCGACAGTGCAATAAACGATATTGTTTTCACATTGTTGGGAGATACTCCTGAAACTTTCCTTCCTCCTCACTCATCAAACCTTTTGGTTGAAGCCTGGAAAAACAAAAGTAGCGGTAAATTGAGTGTTCGCGTTATTTACAACAACAAAGTTTTGAGAGTTCTAGGTGAAGATGGCTCAAGTGAGCCGTGGTGCGACATGAACTCGTGCGACTATAGTACCTTTATTGATTTTTTGAGCAAAAGACAGATCACCGATCCAGCTACACAATGTGCTATATAAATTACTATAAATTTAAATTACAGCCTTTTTTTGGTTTAAGCGGGTCTTTATTTAATAAATTATTCAATTAACTTTAAAGTATGATTATTTGAATTTAATTATTAGTATCAAGTTTATGAGCGCAGTTATTTTTTCCCATAGTCATTTATTGCTATAGAGTTGAAATAAATATAAGCAATAATATATTAAATGATATATCTGTAGGAAAAAGATGTTAGATTATTTTGAAGGTTGTGACTAGACAAAAAAAGCAATTTATCAATAGCCAGCTATAAAAATAGGTAAAGAAAAGCTATACTAATGATTCGATCAACATAAAATTTGTGTTATTGTACAGCACAATTATTTTTTTATTCTGACTCATAAAAGCCCAGATTTGGGTTAAGGCGAGATTGTTTAAACGTCACAAAAAACAAGGTTTCTTTATATTTCTTAGACTAAGAATTACTATTAAATCTAATATTTTTTTGTTGGTGAGAGGAGGGAGGCAAGATTTGTATTTTTTTTTCTCACTGATTTAATAGCAATATATTGTTTTATTTTTATTTATAAATGCGTTCTTAATTTTCGTAGGTGCAAATTGTTTTCGTTATGCGAGAAAGAGAAGAGCATATAATAAACTTTTTACTGAATTCCCAGATGAAGATGCTATTTATAAAAATACTTGGTTTTTGAATGCAGAAAATAGTTTATTTAGCATCCAAAGTATAGATGAGATTTTAATAGAGCCGTACCTTTCAAAAGTATCACACGTTTTATTTAGCTACAATTGAGACAGCAGTATTGATTATGAAGCTTTAACAGTTATTATAAGAGATTTGTGGTTATTTTAGCATTGGCATCTTTTAACGATTAAAAATAAAATGAAAAGCAAAAGTATATTATCTTGATTTACAGTTTAAAACATTAATGTCTTGTATAAACGAGTATATTACGCTTATGGCTGCGTGATATGCATTCATTAAACCTGTACTTTTTTATGCGATATACGCTTTGAGTGTCTCTAGTTATTAAATCTAAATATAGTTTGATTATCGATAGATATTTTGATGGGAAATTTTTTTTATTAGTTTATTAAATCATTTATTGTATTTAGGTTATTTTTTAACAGCAAAATATGTACTAACTTGAATTGCTTAGCCCTTTCAACAGCGGTTGGTTATTTTTTGAACTACCTAAACTATCCAACCAAATAAGAATCTGAAAAATTATATTAAGATAATAATAAATTATTGGCTAATACTATTAAAATAGCAATAAATAAATATAATTAGGTTTATCCCACTATGATTATAAATAAAGTTGTGTTGGCCCCGGAAAGGGTTAAAGTAGTGAATGTTTAACCCTTTCCGGGGCAAGCACTCTTAAACTTTTTTAAAAATTGTGATTGGATAAGCCATGGTATATTTATTTGTTATTGGATATATATAATTTATCAGCCAGTAATTTGTTACTATCTTATATTTATTTATCATTCTGTCGTATGGTTGGATAATTTTGGTAGTTCAAAAAAGGCCAACCGC
>LSSN01003223.1:0-10493 GCA_001970855.1 Smittium culicis | reverse complement strand
GGGGGGGGGGGGGGGGGGGGGGGGCCTGAATATACAAAGCGCATTAATAAAGAGTATGGTTGAATTAGTCTAAGCTAGTTTTTTTTCTAATATTTCTTAATTATGAATCAAGGTTAATCTTTAAATATTCCAGAAGATGATAGAGCATTTCGAGCGGCAGCATTGATGAGCTTGAACCTTTCAGGGCCTAGTAGAATACCACCGAACCATCTTGATACCATTACAACAACATTTTCGAGTTCAGTATTGGTTAGGAGCATTTGTAGTCGCTTTCCAGCAGCAGCTTCGCCATCATCATCATGGTCTATAAGAAAGTAATAAATAAAAACATAAATTTATTTCGGGAGTGGGCTAGTAAAAAAAAAAAGTACTAGCTATAAAGTGAGCAAGAAAGAAAGAAAGAAAGAAAGAAAGAAAGAAAGAAAGAAAGAACAGTAAAGTAAAGAGGTTGTACCTTGAATGAAATAGCCGTTGGACTGTTTTATTCGGTAAGCGGAGATATTGTGTGTTGAACGTGATATTCTTTTATCGGACAAAAGGCGCTCTTTGAAGCAGGATATTTGGGCTTCAGAAGAGGCAGCAGCAGCAAAACCGATGAAGACACTTTTCTTGCGGACGATGGTTTCGCCTTGGTAAATAGTACAGCAGTTTGGATGTTTTGTGCAAATGAACTCGATTGAGTTTGGATCAGAATGGGCCGGGGCTTGTATTTCGGTCTGATCTATTTCGGGGGACTTAATTTCGGGAGTTATTTTAAGTTGAAGAGCTTGAGAAGATTCAAAATCAAGCTTTAGTTTGGACCATTTTTCAAGCACATAGTCCAAGAGCCAGCTAGACCAGTTATAGATAACAACTTCGAAGCATTCTTGCTCCCAAATTTCGTTGAATTTAGAGTGAATATCGGCTCTCATAGTGTCAGTTATAGTGAATCTATTAGCGGCCAAGAACTCGTCTTTGCTTTTAAACCCGATATTGGTGGGATTAAGGGGAGATTGCTCAGCTGGCTCTTTAGCATTCATTTGTTCGTGTCTCATGGTGGCTAGTTCATAAACAGGTTTTGAGGAGGAAGGGTAATCGGAGGGTAAATTTAGAGCGAGTTCGATGTAGGGAAAACCATCGTCCAAGTTGCCTATTTCGAGGAATAAGGAGAATTCGCCGGGCTTTTCGATTTCGGGCGACTGGCGTACATCGACAAAGTCGTGGCCGTATATGGATTCTAGAACAAGAATCTCTTCTAGCTGCCTCTCGATGTTTGAAGCTGTGTCCATTTCCGGCTCTTACTTTTCTTTACTTTTATAGTGGCGAAGTTTACAGTATAATAGATATATTTAATTTTTTTTTTTTTGGTGACTGAATAAAATAATTAGATTTAATACGATTAGAGCTTTTTATAGTATAATAGAATTGAGTTTTTTGGAGCGAGCAAATAGGCGAAGGAATAGTTTGGGTGTGGCCACTCTATGGATTACTGGCCCACAAAACTTTTTAATGGCCAATAATGAGACGTTATACGGTTTAAATTTCCATAAAAGTTTATTTGATATAATTATTGGGCAGTACTGAGGTTTTAGCTAATCAAAATATCGTGAAATTATATCATGTTTAAATATTATATTCTATTGGTTTGGTATAATGGTCTAGCGAGTAATAGTGTGCTATAAAAGTATCTGGCGATTAATATTGATATCTGTAAATCAACGCTTATTGAAGTAGCTAAGCGGTTCACTATATTTCTGGATTCAATACTATTTTACGAAGTGAAGAGTTAGCATACAATATCTGCAGCCACACTTGAAAGTATCTTTTATAATCGCCTCGTATTTTGGGCGAACAAAAACAAAATCTATCGCCTTAAAACGAGAATTTTTTTAAATAAAAAAAACAAGGCTTTTATAAACCAGTCTTTTGGTTGGGGGTTAAAAGCGCAATGTGAATATTGATTATCGATCGATTTGACCAGACGGCTTATAGGCAAGCTTTTACATACAAGTTTAGATGCGTATTTTGAGCGAAGGGTTTAAAATCTGGGTTAGGCGTATGGTGTATGGAATACGGGCTGAGTTTCGGGGGTTTCCAGCCTATACTTTCTATTTTTGCGTATATTAAGTGTTTTTTTGAGCTTGATCGCAGCACCCCTCCTTAAATAGAAATATCTTGGCCCTAAAGGTAAATGCAAACTCTCACTACACAATTGCGTATGTGAACGGTAGCAAGCACAGAAGTTATTGGGTTCATCAGGTGCCATTGTTTTTATAGGCCATTTGCATTTAGGCGCATTGGGTTTATAGGAGCGACTATGGATATAAAGCAGTATAAACTAAGGGTTAAAATGACCGAGAGTGGACTATGGGCAAATTAATAGCCGAGATAGTAGCAATATTGCAGGGAATCCAAATGGATGAAGGTTAAGGTTATATTAAGCTTAAAAATTGAATAAAGCTTAGAGATTTATTAAGCTCTGATTTTGAGCTGAGAGCAAACTTTTCAACTCTAAATTATTCTCAGGCTTAAAATTCCGATAATTGACGCAGTGGAGAAAAAAACCACCAACTAAATAGGCGAAATAAAAATCCCCTGTAAAAAATAAAATAAAAAAAAATAAAAAAATAAAATTAAGCGTTTCGATAAATTACTAGTAAAAATAGTCAGAATTTTTCGCATTTTCACATTTTCGCACTTGATTACAATTTTTTAAATTAAATATAAATTATAAATTGCATTTTTTTAGAAAAAAAAAAAAAAAATTCAGGGGAAAAACAAGCTGCGGCAATATAAGGATATTTAAGGTAATAGCTTTACACTTCCGCAGATTTATTATCAATTAGATTTTGACCTTTGTTCTTCCCATCATACTTTCTGCATAGTATCCTATTTATATATACCAGCTCCTGCTTTTAGAGAAAATACAAAATTCGACTCCCTTTTTTCATAGTCAGACGAAAAGTTTCCTTAATATACAATTAAATCATCAATAGTATTAGACAACTGCGATATCGCTTTATATATTTATCAAGCAATAATCAAACTTTACAAATTTCCTACTATCACCTATTCTCATGCTCCTTTAAATAACTCCAACCTTACCCGCCCCCCCTTTTTAAAATCTACGATTTATAACAGATAAAATAATAATAGAAAAAAAGACAGAATGGATATCGTCGAGCATATTGTCAGAAACCCTAGAAACAAGGATGTTCTAAGTATTGTGAAAGCTGCGCGCAATGGTCTAGTATACGGCGCCAAGATCAGATTCCCACATGCTCTTGTCATGACTTTTCTTTTTAGGAACGGCTCCCTGAAAAAAAAACTAACCAGCATCCTGAAAGCCACCCGCGAGCATTCCTTAAAGCTGGGAACGTACGCTGCCATATATAAAACACTGTTGGTTCTGCTAAGGCGGCTAGACTTTATGAGCGAGGGAATGAACACTTTCGTCAGCGGCTTTGTTGGCGGGTATCTGATATTTGGAAAAAACGACTCAATCAATCATCAGCTCGCCCTATACCTATTCTCCAGAACCGTAACTGCGATCTTCAAGAAAGGCTGGTCTGCTTCCAAACTCTCTGTTCCCGATAACGCCTTTGCCATATTTTCCGCGCTGTGTTGGGGCACTGTCATGATGATGCACACCCTTGACTCCAAATCTTTACAAGCCAGCCTCACAAGCAGTATGGATTACATCTACTTCGACTCTGAAAAATGGTCCTCACTATATACCCTACTCTGGCACAACAAATAGATTCCTAATTTCTGCCTCTTCTACCTCGATCTCTTTCCTTAGTTTTCACTTAAAACTAAAAGAAAAAGGCTTAGAAATGATCTTTTAACTGTATGTTTCTTATATACTTATAGAATTTCCCCTCTTCCTATCATCCCCTTTTAATAATTACATTATTTATTTTTTCATTATTCATAAAAATCAAATATTAATAAAGACTACCATTCTTTAGCACTATAATCTCCTCTTCATTGACCAATTCTTCAAAATTATCGATTTAATGCTTCATTCTTTTTTTAATACACCCAATTTCAGCCCTGGCTTTAAAAAATGTTGAAAATTAGATAGATGCCCAAAATGAAATCATATCCTATTAATATATATATAAGGATAACCTTATAATTAAAACCATAAAACATCTACACTTAAAAAGTAATAATAAAAGTAAATGTATGTATAATCAATTCCGATAGAGCCGAAGCTTTTAGTCTAAACCTATTTATTGCCACACTAAATTTTATCTAATACATTATAATTTTTTATTTTCATCCACACTGAATTGCGTATAATTTCTTATATTTCCATTGTAATCCAACCTTAGCAAATAATAGAGTATTCTTTTTAATCCCTTTTGTTTCTTTATTGATGGAAGGCTGAAATATTACCCGCTTATTTAGATTTCTTCGAGCTTTTTTTGTCGAGCTTTTTGATTTCTGAAGCTTCGTCTCTGAGCGCAACAAATATGTATAGAATAAGAACAACATTGGCTGATATAGCTGCTATAATAGCCGCTACCGTCGTACTGGTCGAGAATACGCTAGTGCTAATCTTGTACATTATTAGAGGCATTGCAAACAACATCGCCGAAAAGAACCCGAACTTTGCCAAAATAAAACTAATAAATAAGTATATAACACGCATTTAATACTACAGTTTTTTTTTCATATTTCAATGCTAAAAAGCGGCTTCTTTGTCTTACTTTGGAATCTGGTAGTTATTCGCATTTTCAGAACCCATTTCAGTATCGATAAAATCACTTCTTCTTGCGTCGGAATGTAGAACTTTGCTCACGTATTATCAAGTTTTTAAAGAGTATAAACTTGAGAGTAGCGAGTAATATTAGTTTTGTTTATTTTTTTAAAAGGTAGATCCGAATTTTTTTTTTTTCAATAGCTGTGAGGAGCGAATTTAAAGCTGAACTGAGCATTTTATTTTTTATCCTGTTGATTTTTATAGTCTGAGAATGGGCGAAAAGTAGCCGACGAATTGTTTACGCCTATTCCCATAGCAGAATTCGTCTATTGGCCAGATCATTAGCCACAATATTTAAACTTCGTTTAATACAAAGGAGCAATAATCTAAGCTGAAATAGCGACTTTATTCTATACTAAACACTAAGCTTTATTCCAAAGGTAAGTATATACAACGCCGTTAAAGTATTCCAGAGATGCTATGTTCCAGATAAATTACGTACACATTTTACATTGTAAATATTTCAGATTTCAGATTTCACAATCACTTTAGATATACTGTTAATAAAATTAAACCTACATAATATTATAGTCACAAAAGCACAAAATAAAGATATACATTTTTTTTTATTAAAGATGGAAAAAAAAACAGAGCAATATTAATAATACCAAATAAAAATAAAAATATTATTAGTATGTGTATTATCAGCTGCTAAGGATCAGTTTATTCGTAAACTGGGCGTGGGCGTGGACCAAGAGTTTTGTATCCACCCCATTTGTTTGGGCATACAGTCTTGGTAATGGTTCTGGTGATCTTGACAGTTCTTCTCTTTCTTGGCTTAACTGGTGGATATTTAGGTCCTGGTGATGGACTGACAACGGCTGTTCTGGTAACATAAGTTGGCTTGATAACAACGTAGCTGGTGATGGTTCTTGGTGGTCTTGAGTAGCTCTTTCCTCCGTTGTAGCCATCATCGTAGCTGGGTCTTCTTCTGTTGTTATCATCATCATCGTAGCTGGGTTTTCTGGTGCTGCTTCTGGTTCTGTTGTTATCATCATCATCGTAGCTGGGTTTTCTGGTGCTGCTTCTGCTTCTGCTTGTGTTGTTGTAATCATCATCGTAGCTGGGTTTTCCGGTGCTGCTTCTGCTTCTGCTTGTGTTGTTGTAATCATCATCATAGATGGGTTTTCTGCTGCTTGAACTTCCTCCAATGGTGCTGGTTGAAGTGACAGTGACAGTTTCGTCATAGCTATGTTCGCTGGTCATTGCTGAGGATGATCTATCAGGAGAAGTGTAGGATTTGTTTCCATTGTCGTTGTAGTTGTAGTTGTCATTGTCATCGTATGTTGGTCTTGGAGGTTGGATTGCTTTGACAGCATCATCTTGAGCTTTTGAAACTGCAAAAAGTGCAAAGATGGCGATAGAAGCGATTGATTTGAACATTGTTAATTAAATTCAGTTGTTTTTTTTTAAAGAAAAGTTTATGTATAGATATTTTTTAAATAAATAAAATATAAAAGCTTATTTTTGTAGAAGAATTTATATACAAAAACAGATAAAAGTTTAGTTTTATGGCTATATACTAGTTATAATACTTTAATTATTCAAGTAAATATAAAAGACTTGATAAACTGTAGTTTTTGATTTTTATTTGAGTTGGATGAAATTCTGTAGAATTTATATAAAATTATTTTCGACCCAAAGCTCCAATTTTTTCATTTAAAAATAGATCATAATATCAATATACTCGATTTAATTGTTGATATTTTGTTTGTTTACGCATTTTTTTTAAATCAATAGGTAATATGATATTAAATCAAATAAATTAAAGCATTTTTTTTATATTATGAGTTTTGGCTTTAATAGTAAAACATTTATTATTCATTTAAAAAAATATGAAACATTAATTTTAATTTAGTAATATCCCATATTGATAATTGCAGTTTAATAATAATGTAATTATAAACTCCACAATCCAAATCTATAAAATACTGAATTTAATTAGTTAGTCCCGCCATATTTAATAGTATATTTGTGTTTAAAATAGTCGATATATATTTTTTTTAGTGTAGAAGTGTTATTAATAATTCAATTTTATTATGTATACATTTTAATTCCCGCCCATTTGCAAAATACTTCAAGACTCCACATGTTTAAGCAATATTAAGTATCAATTAATAAATTATTTTATTTATTTATTTTACAATTAAAAAAAGTTTTCTGATATATAAGCACACGCTTTAACACTTTTCTTATACTTTCTCCGCATACCTAAACACTTTACGTTCAATCAAATTTAATTATTTCTTTTTTATTTATTTAATCTAATTAGTTTTTTTTTACTCCAAAATAAATACATTCCAACGAGGAGAAATTTTCAGTAGATTTTTATTTTAAATCTGAAACAATTTAGCTATTAAATCTTTATTATAGTTTGCTCCACAAATATCCTTTAATTATTATTATAATTATTATTATTATTTTACTTGCGTTCATTTCGACATTATAATTTATTTTTGCGCATGTTCTGCACCATTTATTCAGAGTTTTATGTACTGATCAAATTTGAAGATACTGGCTACCATCTTTTTAACAAATATTGGCGAATAAAGCCTCGCAGTAACCAAATGAAATGAATTGTATGGACTACCCAGCTAAATACATATCAACATTCTCAATTGGGAGTGCTAGTGAAGCTGCCTATATCCCTGCAGAGCCTATTGCAGAAAATATTATACTGCATATTTTTTTATTAAAATTGGTGTTATTGATGATGACAGTCAGACTCTTTTCGTTCATTTTTTGTAGCTAAGAATTGACCTGCTGCTTTTGTACGCATCAGCAACAGCAACAGAATATGCCACTTTATTAATATCAAGACAATTATATCGAAAACGAAGGCTCCTTAAGGAAACATTCTGACTATTGATGTGGATTTGATGCTTTTTAGAAATTTCGGCTGAGATTCGGTTTAATACAGTTTTACAACCCACACAATGTAGGATTGTTGGGCAGAGTATGCTGCATTTTCCACCTCCAAGTCCAAACTGCCAATAATATCTTATTAGCTTTTTATTAAAACTTAATATATTGATAATAATAAGCATCGAAATTATTAATTGGCCAAATATATTGGATCTAGGTGTGGAGAGCGACTTTGGCCAATTATTTGTCAGTAATTAATTTACTTACCAGCCTCAAATGCTTTTTGCTTTTAACACAACATCATTGGCTTGCTTTTTAAGCTAAGCCTTAAGCTTACAAAATATTTCTGACTATAACTTCTTTCACAGTTTGTATTTTTTTTATTTTCTCCAATTTATTTGCAAGATAATTTCTGTTTTTATTTTTATTTTTATTTTTTAGCTTTGTATTTCTCCCTACGATAAAGTTATAAATGGGTCATGTCTGTTTTGACTCTCCAAACTCCCGACTTCTTAGCTTCTCCATTTAGCAAGTCTGAGTCTCTCCAAACATCTACCTCCGAATTGTGTTTCACTCTTCTGACATTTGCGGTAACTAATTTTATTACGCCTCCCCTCCCTCATTCCCCACTTTAGAATAAAGTTACTATTCAATATTCTAACGCTTTTTTTTATTCGTTATCGTCATTCATAATACTACTACTTCCTTTTCCTAATCTATTTGCCTTTATCTCTTGCAGCTGTCTTTTTTGTGTTGGAAAACTAACCTAATTTTTGATTCCATTTGCGACTTCAACTCATTAAACGACTCTATTTCTAGCCCCTTTTCCAATTTACCAAGCACAAAATTAAAAAGATCATCAAACCTATCTACAACTAAGTATTATACCTCAAATTTATTCTCGCAAGTACTATTATTCTTACTGCCAATTTTTCTTGTTTACACGAAAATCGACCTCGTGTTTGTAGTAAACCCTTTTTTATTCGGCTATTCATTTGGTCTCTACAGAAAAATATCCTCTGTTGTGAATTCAAATCCAAACTTAGTCTTAAAGCCTTTTCCTTTGTCTGATTCTGAAAATGCCTCCAAATCAACTGTTCCTCACATTGGCTACCTCAGCGTATACCGCGGTACAATGATGATTTTAACCTGTTTCATAATATTAGCTGTTGACTTTTCTATTTTCCCAAAAAGATACTCCAAAACTGACCTGTATGGAATTTCATTAATGGACGTTGGTGTTGGTTCATTTGTTTTTTCTTCGGGAATAGTAGGCTACAGACTTTGGCTCAAAAAAGCACAGAATAACAATATAAATCCCCCTTTTATTTCCTCCCTTATTAACGCATTAAAGTCTTCCTCAACAGTTTTTATAATCGGCTCTCTACGCCTCTACTTAACAAAAATGCTAAACTACCAAGTCGCCGTCTCTGAATATGGCGTCCATTGGAATTTCTTTTTTACCCTTGGTTTTTTAGACATTTTTGTCCATCTAATCATCGTCCACATCAATAACTACTCTATGTTTATACTTCCTCTCATGGCTATTTATCAAATTCTTCTTTCTTTCTTTGGACTTGAAAACTATATATTATTTGCACCTCGAGTCGACCTGATTTCTCAAAATAAAGAAGGAATATTCTCATTCATTGGTTACCTATGCATTTACTTTGCAGGCTTAAGAGTTGGTCAAGAAATCCTAAAAAGCCCTACTACACCCAAAAAGCAAGCATCTTCATACTCTTCCAAAAAAGCTAAAACTCTCTTTTTCATTTGGTTTTCTCTTTACCTCTTGTTTTTATTATCAACTGAACTGATCGGTATGAAAGTTTCTAGACGCGTTGTAAATCTTCCTTATATTGTTCTTGCAATTTGGACTAACACTTTCATCCTATGGGTTTTTACCATATTCGACCAATTGGTATTTGATTTTTCGTTTTTACCCTTTTTAAATGCCTCGCCAAAACAATCAGCCCATATAGAAGATTATACCATTTTATACCAAAAACAAGTTCCTCCTATCCTTCACGCCCTCAATTATAATGGACTTTTCATTTTCTTGCTTGCAAATATTTTCACTGGCTTGGTCAATTTAGGTGTTCGAGAATTGTCACATAAAAAGCTTCCTATGTTTTTGCCCACATCATATGCATACCTAATCTTAACCATTTACCTCGCAACTTTAATTTTTATCTCTTTGCGTTTAGCATCTTTAAATATCAGAATCCGATGATACTCAGCGCCCACACTTCTCAATTATCCTTTAACACCAAAAATAATAGTAAAATAGAATATATTTAAATTTTATTAATAAATCCCTCCCATTAATCTCTTAATTTTTTATTTTATAAACCTATTTAATCAATTTTCAATTATACCAGGTAAAATTTTTTTACTATATGCTTGAAAAAAAAAATCTATATACTAAAAATAAAATTTAGTCAAGCCGGTTTGAAATTAAGAGTCATCTACTGCTACTAAAGAATAATTAAAAAATCAAAAAAAAATATACATCACAACTTTATTGCATTTAAGATCTATAATATCTATCTTATTTTATCATTTAGTTTAAATGTAATAAACCACTGATTGATGTATTCGAATTTTTTAAATTATAAATATTATTTTTATCTGGTACATATACACATTTATATCACCACTCATTCAAATACACATGATTTGCATAAACTAAAGATTATATGCCCAAAGAATCTCTTATTTTTTTAAAATTGAAGGTTTAAATCATTTTCAATAAACGCAAAAATATTTTTAAAAATAAGTTGTTTTCTAAGCCTAATTTTACAATATTTTACTCTGATTCGCCTATAATAATCCTTTAAATTATAAAATTATAATCATTTTTGCGTAATTTCGAAAA
>LSSN01003221.1:0-17389 GCA_001970855.1 Smittium culicis | reverse complement strand
TTTTTAAATATTTATCATATATCCATTGTTCAGGTTTTTAACTATATGAAATAAATGCTTTCATTTTTTACCAGTTAAGCGAATATGAATACAGAAGCGATATGTTCTAATCTGAATGAGGGGTGAGTGTTCCTTATGCAACGGATTAAAAGACAAGTACGATTTAAATGCGCACAAAAGCTGAATCAATTATTCAATTTTTTTTTAATTGATATAAAAACTCGTTATCTTTAAAAAAAAAAAAAATCGCATCACGTATAAAAATGTTTTGCTTTATCGTCATGTCATATCGATTTTCAAGTGTAAAATAATAAAAAAAAAAACATCTATAAATCAAGGGTTTCTAGTTTTTGAAAAAAACGGTACAATTAGTGAGACAAAGCTAGTTTCTCAATTTAATCCTTCTATCGGGCAGTAGACTATTTTTGATCTACCAAATATAACAAATTGTATTCAACTAATTTAGTATAACTCCGAGTCCTTAAGAAATATTGTTATATTGTAAAATAACAGAAAAACATAGAACAGCTTTTAAATAATAAACGAACCATTAAATTCAGTATATTAAAGAACGTTGAACGGGAAGGGGTTAAAGCTATATATACTGAAATTATATTTAAACCATCAACTTTCTTTTAACAGGTTCTAATTTTCAGGATAAAATAAAGCATTCAATAATTTATTAACACCTTTTAATCATTACGAGCATTGATATATAGCTTTTTTTAATATTATTATGCTAGAGTAATAGAGTCTCGTCATATTAAAATATCTACTTTTTTAAGAAATAATTCATCAAAAAAGTTAAAGATCGTTTAGTCAGGCAATTAACAAAAAGCAAGTTAGGATATAACTAAAATAGCAAGGATTAATCCATTAAAAATAATTTTATTCGTAAATCATCAAACCCTTGAAATTAATGTAGATATAACAAAATAGTAAATAGTCTATTAACCCGTTCCCGGGCGGTAGATTATTTTTAAATCATTAGATATAGCCAACTGTGGTCAAATAAAACACTATAATTACGAGATTTTAAACAATACTGGCATATTGTAAAATATTAGAGAATAATAAAATTGCTTATAAATCTTAAACGAATAATAACATTGTTTTTTTTTTAAATAGTGTTGGACACTAAAGAGTTATGTCGTCAAGTAACCAAAAATAGCTGAATATTTTATTCTGACTCCGTGAATAGGGTCAGATTTCAATTTTTTTTTTTTTTGATTACTTGTAATTATTTTCTCATAACCCTTTCTTGTCCAACACTCTTAAATAATCCGAATTTATTGATTCGTATATGACATACGTAGATCAATTATTTGCTGTATTTCAACAAAAAAACAGTATTTCTCAAAGCATCAGTATTAAACTGTTTATAATAAATTCAGTTAACTATATTTTTTAGATCAAAAATAGTCTGCCGCCCGCCAAAGGGATAACATTTTCCGGTGCCAACTCTATTAAGCTTTTTTAAAAATCATAATTGGATAAGTAAATTATAAATAATTTATTATTGAACGCAATAAAATTCGTAACCAATAGATAAGTATTATTCATAAATTGATTTATCTTTATGTAATATAGTTAGATGATTTTGATAGTTCAAAAAAAGTCAACCGCCCCAGAAAGGGTTAAAAGTAGGTAAAAACAACTTTGAACCCTTTCTCGGGTGGATTCCTGTTTTTGATCTGCAAAATATATTCAACTAAATTCAAAAAAAAAAAGCTTTAATCTTGAGGCTCAGAAAATCATTATTTTATCAAATAATATCAGAAATTAATAAAATTTCTTTATCAGCGGCTGCATCATTCCCACTTATGTTTAGGAGCGAGTTTTTTATTAACCATGTTAGACGTGGACTCCGACTAAGGGCCTCAATGTTATCAACGAATTCGTTTTTTTTTGTAACGAGCTTAGTTCCACGAATCTTGTGACTGCAGCAATCCAGCCTAATTGAAGCAATGCCTCGGTGGATCTTTCGGTTGTTAGATTGATTCCGTTTTCCTTTAGTTATTCAACTTATTAGACTTTTAACCCTTTCCCGGGCGGTAGACTATTTTTGACCCACCAGATACAGCCAACAGTGTTCAATTAAAACACTTTAATTCCAAGGATCATATAGCTATTGGTATATTATAATAAATAAGCAAATAATAAACTTGCTTATAAATCATAAACGAATCAATAAATTGATATTTTTAAAGAGTGTTGGACGGGAAAGGGTTAAAGAGATATAATTGTTTTAGGGTATATAATTTTTTTATGCATCATAGCAAATTTACTATTTTTTATTTTTTTTATACCCATAGTTTCTAATTTGATGTGCCAATAATATTTCATAATTATTAACCCTTTTCCGTCGAGCGCGCTTATAGCAAACGAATTTATTTATTCGCTTATGATTTATAAGTATAAATATTATTTGCTGTTTTTATTCAATAAGCCAATTGTTCATAAGGTCAGGGAATTAAGTAATTTTAGTAATATCTAATTTTCTAAATTTGATTGATCAAAACTAGCCTACCACCTGTGAAAGGCCTAAAGCTGAGCGAAAAATAAAATAATAGTGAAGAATTTCCTCGCATTGTAAAAAATTTATAGTTTACAGCTGCTAATTCCTATTTAACCCTTTCACGTCATACGCTCTTTGAAAAATTCAATTTATCGATTCGTTAATGGTTAAATAATGAAATTTACTATTTGCTGTCATTTTACAATATAGCAATACTTCTTATAGCCTCGGAATTAAAGTATTTTAATTGAATGCTGTTGGCTATATTTTGCAGGTCAAAAATAGTCTACCGCGCGGGAAAGGCTTAATTATGAATTTTTACAATTCTTGACATTTAGATCAAATTGAAATTTTATAATTATATAAAAATAAATAACTATTAAAAGCGAATAGAATCCTCAAAATTATTGGATACAAGCTGAACTTTCAAGCTCACTGGATTATAATTATAATATTTTATTTGTCTATGCTTTTATCTTAAATTCCCAATTCCAACACGCATAATAATGACATAAGCTACCCAGTAGGGAGTTGATGTTGTTTAAAGCTATTTATAGATATTACTGGGCTTTATCAGATTTGTGTAGTTACCGCCAGATATTACAAATGGATTTATAATTGATTCACATATTACTTGTATCTGTCTGCTCTAAGTCATATATTAGCATAATCTTTCTCATAGTCCCTAACAAATAATGTTTGATGCTAGAAATAAAGGGTTTTTTTTTTACCTGTCGAATATAATGAAGGCAGATAAAATATAATCAGGATATATTTCATTTTTTATGGGATCCCAAGGCTCAACATATAGTCAAATAAATTCCTAGTTACTTTATGAACTTTACATTCGAATTTTCCGCCCTTTCCTCTTAATTGCATTTACTAACTTCGTCTAGTTTCATAGTTCAACATCTCTTATTTTTTGACTGCTGCATTATCATCTTTGGTTTTTTGAACTACCCACAACTAGTTTGACCATTTTATTACATTTTATACATCAATAATCATTGCGACGACGAATTCAATAAAGTAGATATTTATCAAACACTAAAGAATCTATAAAAATTTCCATAATCATACCTTCATCAGCTATTATTGTTTACGCATAAAAAATCAGACCGACTTTATACAATAAACAGCTTTTCTGGGAGCTGGTATCATAAATAATGGCAGATAATATCATAATAACAAATATTTTTAATAATGAAGAATTTATGGATAGTGGCTTCAATAGCCAAATTGGAGGCGTACTGATTCCCGGAATTAATGACCAAGACAATAGCCAAGTCACCCCTAGCAAGAATACCGATTTTACCCCAACCATATATACTCCATACACTACATTCTTAACCTCAGTCCAAAATACTCAATTTAACACAGATGCTACTTTAACTCAAGCTACCCCCATACCAACAGATTCAGCAATGGATTCAAATGGGCCTCAGTCTGTAGGTCCTTCGCCTACCGGTAGCTCATTTGACCCAGATATGGTGATGCCCAATATCATCGGAAAAGGCATTGACGATTCACCAAAACACATCCAAGAATTGAAAAGCCGTAGCTCTAGCAATCCTGGGCATCAGTTTGTAACGTTGGCAATCATGATAGGATACACTATGCTTATACTTTACACTTTATGGATGTACCATCTTCGTACGGCTCCAAGTAGACGTGGTTTTAGGCACCGTAGTATAAAACTGCTCGTTTTACAAGTTGCCTTGAACCTGATTATTTCTATAGCTACTTTGATATATATTGGGTTCGATTTAACTTCATTTTTGTTTATGATTCTTATTTTCTATACGGGCTTAATTTCATGGTTCTTAAGCTTGTTATTTAGAGCCTTGAAGGCGATTTATTTCATTAGCTTTAACAAGGCTAAAGTCAACTATTTTTCTTTCCTCAAAGCTCAGAACAACCGATCAACCATCGGATCCGAGTTTCTTCGCGGTGAGTCTAGTGGTGTATACTCAGACTTAATAAACACGAATCACCACTCCTTGGTTGGAAATATAAGTAATATGGATATCGTTAAAATAACTTCTGACTATGAGCGAAAGCTAAGCAAACTAAACTCACAGAAGGCATATTATAGAGATGGCCTAATAACATCTTTCATCGTTGGATATATTGTGATTTCTGCAATCATTTTGGTGACTTTGGAAAGGACTAATAATCTAAGCGCGCCAAAGATTAGCGTGGGAAATAAGTTAATGTCTAACGGATGGCTTATATCATATTTTGTTGTACATTCCGTTTTTGGACTAGTAATCTTCCCTGCGTGTTCATTTGCTCTTAGGCGTTACAGAGAATTCAGATTCCTAGTTATTGAACTAATTAGCGTATCGATTTTGAGCACAGTAACGATGATAGCATTCAGCATTTGGCATAAAATAATTGGAGAGCACAAAATATTTGCTCTTTCACCTTCAACCACAATCTTTATACTACTTCTAATCAGCCATATATTTAGCGTAGTTTTCCCAATGTTTAAAATGAAAAATTATAGCGTTGCTTATACTACAAATGACTATGCTAATCCCACTGTCAGGCGAAATACTCGTAGTGCATCTAAGAATTTCAAATCTAGCTTCACAGGAAAATCGGCAGACTATAGACGCGAATTCCTTTCTATGCTTGACAGCGAAAATATGTATAGTCAGCTTAAAAAATTCTCTAAAGAGTACATTTCTTATGATTTAATTCTCTTTTTGGATGAATATCAAATACTCAAAAAACGTGTACTGGAAGAGCTTGACAACAATGAAAATAACAGCATGTTTAGGGTTTCATATGCCGAGAATGCAGAAATAGATAATTCAATGGATCGTATCAATAGCTACAAGAACAACAAGTACTCCGAATCAAACATTTCTGACAAGATAAAATTCAACGATTTCCAAAGCTCAGGAACTTTGAAGAAGCTTTCCAATGGAGAAAATAATGATTTTATTCCTGACTCGCATATTCTCAGTCCTGGATACGAAAAATCACATCACTTGAATATTGGGGAAAGTACTAATCCTAATACAATTATGAAGCGTCAAAGTAAATTTGATAAAGTTCAGAACAAGTCAGATCATGCTAACAAAAATGGCTTTTCATCTATTATAGTCGATAGACTATTAACCAACACTCCAATGTCCATCACCATCTGTGACGCTCTAGAATATCTCTACCCAAATGTTGAGATCAACCCTAATTCTATCGTTCCTAATAAACTGAAACCGATATTCCAGGCCTTCTGCAACACATTTATTAACCCCAATTCAAATTTAACAATGAATATTCATAGATCTATTATTGATGATGTTATGGAAAATTATAGAGTAGGAGAATTCACTATTGGCATATTTGATGACGCTCGTGAAGAAGTACTAGATTTGTTATACTTTGGTGTATTCCCATATTACCTCGAAAGCAAAAACCTGAAAAATGCAAAATTGTACAAGCGTCACCACTTTTCTCTAAACAAGAATTTTATTAAGCCTTAACGTGTCTTATCAAATTTTTTTCTTATTGCCTGAAAAAATATCGCATTATTAGACTACAAAATTCTCAAGGTTCATTATGGTACAAGAATTTTCTGCTATATATATAGCAAAAGTTATCTGATACATCTCGAATATGTAGCGGTGATATTCTAGTTTTAATTTTTTATGGTAATCCAGCTTTTCGAATATTGCTCGTTATTATATTATATTATATTATATTATATTATATTATATTACATTATTTTTATTTTTTCATAGCATACAGTTATATAGTCATTAAAAAAAAATTTAAATATCTTTTTTTTTACAATTTAATTCCCAGCCTGCAAGATGGCAGTAGCAACTTATTGCTGTTAAACATTAAAATTGTCTAATTTTTTTCCAGAGTTATATGTAATTTCATAAGTTTCAATTGTGTAAAAATAATATATTTATCGTTTTAAATGATATTCCACGAGTTCATATTCAAATATTAACTAAATCTAATAATACGAGGGAGATGAAATTTTACTTCAAATAGAATTCGTTTACTATAAAATAGATTGCTTTAATGGTTACATTATTATTGAATATTTAATTTTGGTATTTAATTTAATAGATTTTTTATGACGTCTTGATTATTCAAACCCACTCTGGAAAAATATAAAAATTTCAATCCATTATCGAAACTCTGAACTATAAAAAATCATGATTTTCCGAGTTCAATGTCGATTAAAAAACAAACTATCAGAGTATTATAACATGGAATTTTAATGTTACCTGATTATTCGCTTTTTTATTCTAAAATTATATGAAATTTCTACAGTTTATATGTAACATAGCTTCAACTACTACAGAATCACTTAACTAAAAACAAAAAAATTTCACAACCCTGCTAATTCGCGTTTACCAAATATATTTATATAATTTTCATACGATTATTAATAATTTATATGGTTTTAAAGTTTGGTTTGAAAAAATTTTTAGGATCCAAAAAAATTCAAAGAACCCTGATAATATAGATCAAAAATAAGCTCAAATGATCTAAAAATGTGGTGTTTTACAGATACTAAAATAGAAAGAATTGGTATATTATAGTCATCAAAAACATATATACTGCTGAGTTTAGAACGTATTAAATCGGAGAAAAGAGTTTATAGCATATTTTCATAAGTGCTTAACCAAAATAAAAACCCTTTCAAGTATATAAAACTTGAGAAATAGCCATTATAACTCGATCCGACTCTTCTAAATAATAGCAAAAAGAAGCCATAATCATTATACACACCAATCCAGAATGATAGAATAATACATATATGATTTTAGGATGGGTTGTAGAACCTTTTATACCTATTAATATCCTTTCAACAAAATAAATAAATAGACTATATTATAATTCCAACATAGGAATTTTATTCAAAATTGCAGGGTTAGTATTACAATTTAAAATTTTCTTATAAGCTTAAGATAAAGAAAATTAAAATCTCACAAAAATCGTAATTATTTTATCTGCCAAGTTATGTTTCGTGAAAATAAGAGAAAAAATTTAAAATTTATGTAATATTTTTTTAATTGTCAACATAAAGAATTACTTTTTTTTTCATGCACTAGTAATCTAAAAAATATAATACAAACCATATGAGATAACAACCCATCAAGATAAATTATGATGAAAAATTTATTCCAATCCTCTTCATAAAATTTGAGTTAGTATTTGATATATACTATAAAATTCAATATAGTCAATTTATCGTTAAATCTAGGCAAAAAATTCGGTTGATATTCTGTACTTTATTTTTATTTTTCTAGCAATATTATAAGCTGTAAATAATTAATATAATTGGTTTTTTTATTGTATTCCGAAATTCGATTTTGGTTTTAAAAACTCTTCAAGTCATTTATTATGCTTATATTTTGTTCGAGATGGAACGCATTAGGATATACTTAAAGATAGCTTTGATAATTATGAGTAAATAGTAAGCGTACATATTCTTTTATAGCATAATTTCATTATGTTAAAATATTGCTAGGTTTAAAAACAAGGTTACTTTATTCATAATGGGGAATTAACCTATAAAAAAATAGGTTAAATAATATAAACTATAATCTATTAAAATGGTTATATCGATGAGTATGAAATGTAGTTAAGACTTATAGAAAATTTTTTAACGGTTTCGGAATGAAGGTGTTTATTTAAGAACGATAAAAAAGCAAAAAATAAATAAAGATGATTATCATGGCATTAGATTAAAAATGATATACATTTAGTTTAAGCTTTTTGAGTGAGTTCTGGAAGTATTTGGAACAAATCACCAACTAGCGAGTAGTCTGAAATTTGGAAAATAGGTGCGTCAGGGTCTTTATTGATTGAAACGATAACCTTTGAGTCTTTCATTCCTGCCAAGTGCTGAATAGCACCAGAAATACCAACAGCAATATAAAGCTCTGGAGCAATAATTTTTCCTGTTTGTCCTACTTGCAAAGAGTTATCACAGTAACCAGCATCTACAGCAGCTCTTGATGCGCCAACTAAAAAATATTAAGGAAAACAAGATGTAGCAAAAAAATTAGGATAAAAATGTAGATAAATTGTATAGAACAAATTTTTAACTAGATAAAGTATTATTATAAGTAAAACAACAGTACCTCCGGCTCCAAGTTTGTCAGCTAAGTCTTGAATAAGTTTAAATCCTTCGGCGCTCTTAACAGCTCTACCTCCAGAGACAACAATTTTAGCAGAGCTTAAATCTGGTCTATCGCCTTTAGAAACCTCTTCTTTGATCCATTTGCTTTTAACTAGTTAAAAATAAATAGAAAATAACAAAAAAAATTCAATAAAATTAAAAAAAGGTATTTTTTATATTAAGTATTCATTCATTCATTTAATACCTTGAACATCAGGAGAGTTTACATCCTCAATTGAAGAAGCAGAATCCTTGTTTTCAGCTGGTGTAAATGCAGTATTTCTTACGGTGATGAGCTTGATGGAATCTGTAGATTCTACTGTTTCATTTGCATTTCCTAAAGCGATAAAAAAGTAAATAAAAGTTAAGAGTTGGCGTGAAGGGAAAGTAAACCAAAAAAAAAAAAAGTTTGGGAAAGATTAGAAAATTACCTGCATAGATTGGTCTAGTGAAGGTTGATTCGTTTTGAATTCCAGTAATATCAGAGATTTGTTGAACATCTAATTTGGCGGCAAGTCTTGGGATCACTCTTTTACCGACAGAAGAATGTGAAGCTAAAACGTGGGTAGAGTTTATCTGCTTCTGTACAGCGAGCAAAAGGGGTGAAATTGCTTCAGCATGGTTATTGTCAAAAACAGCGTTGTTAGCAACATATACTTTATCAACACCATTTAATTTCGAGACTGCAGTTGCGACTTCTGAGGCATCACTTCCTGCAACAATAGCAGAAACTTCTCCTCCAAGCTGCTTGGCAGCAGTGATGGTGCTAAGAGTAGCATTATCGATCTTTTTATCTTTGTGTTCAATGAATACTAAAGAAGACAAGCTAGCTCTGTTCTCGAAATTTCGCGAAAGAAATCTAGAGGTTAGATTCTATAATAAAAATAAAGAATATTTAATCGCAGCTAATCAGACTTTTGGGATAGAATAAACCGTAATTTTTACTATTGTAAGATATAAAAAAAAAAGATTTTCTATATCCTACCTTGGATAGAGATATTCTTGGTGATATAAAACCAGAGCTTTTAAATAGTCTTGAGATCATCGTGAAGTATTTTTGCTTATATGAATACAGCTAAGAGGCAAGCACTAAAAAACTAAGCAAGATAATAAACTGTGATAATAAATTTAACCTGTTAAAACTTTCTTACTTTAATCTAATCAAAACTATCGCTAAAACGGGCTATTTCGCGCTTTGGGGCTGCTAAAGCTGATAAGAGTACGATTGGCCCGATAGTATTTTGCCTAATTTTCTCTGTGCGCTTAAAGCCCATAAGCACAGAGAAGTTAGACGTATTATTGGCCCATTACTTCACAAGCCATTATTAAAAATCAGCAACCTTTAAATGCCAATAGTTCTCATGTGATAATCAATTTGAAGCACCACATCAAGTTAACCTGTTCACAGACGGGAGACTATATTTGATCTTCAAAAATTAACTAATTATTCTCAAGTATAATACTTTAATTCCGAGACTTTAATAATTATTGGTATACTGAAGTTAAACAGCAAATAATATATTTGATTTTAAATCATAAACGAATCATAAAATTTTTCTGCTAAAAGAGCGTTAAACTTGAAAGGGTTAAATCCCTCTTATCAAAAGCAAAGCCCATTGAATAAATGCTCAGTGGTTATGAAGCGTTAGAGCGGCGGAGAGGAGTCAGTTGAAAAATTATTCTTATAAAATGTTTTTAACTTCCTTAATATTTTTTAATAGTTTTTTTTATAATTTTAAATTTTGTTTAATAAATTCTAAGACAAAAAAAATAGATTTTGATTTAAAAAATTTGAATATCTCTATTTAAAATAACACAATTTCAAATGAATGTGTAGTGTGATAAAAAAACATATTAATTCTCCATCTGAAATACTGGATTTTGCTATGATAGCTGTAGTTTATTTACTTTGTTCAATAGAAATTTTTCTATATGTATTTTATAGAAAACTGTTATTTTTTTTTTAAATAATACTTTGAAATGAAAGTTAAAAAATATTTTTATTTAAATTTATCAAATAATGATATAAAAAACATTAATTCAATGATAAAACAACAATATACCATACAATTTAGTTCATTTTAAGAAATAAAATTTTTTATTATCTAATTAAACTACTATGATTCTAGAAAATTCAAGGACTCTCTTCTGTTGAAACACGATTCAATAATAGTTTAACTAAATTTATAATGAAAAAAGAATCAAATAAATATATAAAAGCTTTTTTCACTTTTTTCTGAGGAAATTTAAGACAAAAATTTATTATCACTTTAAAATAAACGCTCTTAAATTTACTACCAGACTTTCCAATTAATCTAGTCAAAGTATTTTTTTTTATTTCAAACAATTATTTATTGATGTATCTATAAAACTTACGATAAAATACATCGAATGCAATTTTAATGTATTGATAATATTTAAATTTTGTTTAAAAGGTTAGTATTTTCTCGCTTTATATCTCTTATGGGAAATTTTATAAATTTAGATATATAGATCTAAAAGTTTATACTGATTGGACTATAAATATAAAGTTTCAAATTAAATTCACGCTTAATAATAATCATAAAAGTTATCAATCGTTCAATTATTTAATAAAATTATAATAGTGCGATTTATTTAACTAAAAATTCATTAAAAGTAAAAATAATATAAATAAAATAATTAAAAAAGTAAATTATTGAATTTTTGATATTGTTATTTTTTTTATATTTATCAGTTTAAAAAAATTTCTGATAAACTAAAAAACTTTAGCTATTAAATAAATAAATAAATAAATTATAGTAAAAAAATTTTTTATTATTTTTCGAGATTAAATTCATGAATTTGTGAAGCTGGCGAATCAGTGTCAATGCTATCTATTTCCGAAGAAATTCTATTTATTTTTATCTATCCAAAAACTTTCAATTTAGTATATTAGCTAATTTTCCTGGTAAGTTAAATTGATAAATAGCTTTTTATTTTTTTTATTGGTCCTAGACCATTTTTGTGGAAGATACCAAAAACATCGAGCCGTTTTTGTAAACTCATCTTATCTTTTCTTCTTTTTTCCTTATTTTTTTTCGGAAAATTCAAATTTTTTAAAATTTAATGAGTCATTACACTTAGCATCTTTATCTATTAATAGGCTTTTGCCTATGACGAGATTATCAAAGCTATAAATATATCTGAAATGGTCTGGAGGCTTATCTAAAATCCTCTGTATGCTTCTCTCATCACAGAAAATTTCTTTTTTAGCCAAAAAAAAAAAATTCTACTATTATTATCCCATTATGAATATTTTATTCTAAATCCTTCAGTGGCTGGCTAGTATAATTTGATTGAAAGTAAGGCGATTCTGTTTGAATTTTGGAATGGCTTACCGAAGCAGTTCTTTGGTTTAATTTATTTGGAACCACTACCCTAATTTTTTTTATTTAACCCTAAATATCCTTTATCAGCCATTACGGATCATTCGTCAAATACCTCCGAGTCCTGAAATTTATAATCAGATTGAGATTTCATTAAAAATTCTTTGTATTTTCTGTCAATAGTGCTTGAAACGGTTGTATCATGAACTGAACCTCCATAAATAATACTATAGTATGCGCAGCGGTCATCTGGAATTACCGTAACTACACTTTTTACACAGTATCGGTGGTATTTACCATAAAAAAATGTCTTTTCGTCTTGAAATGACCCAGTGGACCTGTTTATAAAAAACACAGTAAAATCTATTATTAATTCTACATCAAAAATTTTATGAATTACGCTAAACTGTGAAATTTTTTGATGCTTTTTTATTGGGAAAAAATATTTATTTACTAAAAATTCTTTAATTTCCTTAGTAGTTGCATGTATTAACTTGCTAACAGCAGGTCCAGAAAGATTAAAATCTCGGCCAAGCTTTTCAAATTTAAAATAATTCCGTAATTATGTGTATAGAATTAATAATTTATCTTTTGGCTGAATTTTTGACCTTCTTCTGCGGCTTTTTTCGGCCTATATAATTTTTTTTAATATACAGCATAAATTTACTCAAATAAAATTGGACTAAGCTCAGTTAATAATTATAAGTCATTAAAGCTTTCTCTATCTAGTTGTATAATTTTAGCTCTTAATATTGATTGTCACTTGGATAATAAACAGCATTATTAGTTTCTAAAATTGCTTCTTTTTCAGAATTTTCAGTAGCGTTTCGAAAAGATAATATATTTTGAAGCATTTTAGTTTTATTAAAATGTGTTTTTTTTAAATAATTTAATGCTTTTGGCGTTTAATTAAAATATATTTTAAAATTAAAAAATTTTTGCTACGTGATACTATGCTATAATATTTTCACTTATATATCCCTTCACCAGGCTGTGTACTATTTTTTACCTACCAAATCTAAAAAAATAGATTAAATAAAAAAATTATAAAAACGAAAATCAATCATTTATAAATATATTTTAGAATAGCTTCAAATACTAAAATTACTTCTAGCTTAAAAGCGAATTAATAAATTCACTTTTTAAAGGTGTAGATCACGATTGCAATATTACTAAATATAATTGGAAATATATATTATTTTTGGCTATTATTGTTAATAAGTGAATGGTTAGTTTGAAATTAGAATATATCATTGCCATTATTTTTATTTTTCTCGGTGTTAGTTTGATATATTGCTATTTAAAATTTTATTTTTTATAATTAAATGTTGTTTTCTAGCTAACCGGGAAATAATCAGCTATTATTTAAATTTAATTGAATATTTTTTTAATATTTTATATTGAAGACTAAAATTATAAACTATATTTTGCCGAATAAGGGTTAGTAAACGCTTTAATTCTGAAATAACTAAGTAATTTAATAATAGCTCGATTAATTCAAAATAGCTTATTATAGATCATTTTAATTTTGATTAAGAAACTTTATATGAGTTAAAAAATAACTCACTGATATCGAAATGCACAACTAATTTGCAAATTCTTCGAGCTAAATTAAAAAATGTAAGATATTTTAAAATTTTATGAATATTTATTATTGGTATAAATTTTTTTTTTTGCTGGGTATTTCGAATTAACTGAATTTTATTATTTTATTCATATTTGTATATCTAAATAACTATATTCATTAAATGGTAGATCTAATTTAAATTGCAAGACTTTAGACTTAAGGAAATACCCTCTGAAGGCATAAATTTTTTTTATTTTATCGTATTGCTATCTTTTTATTCTTTTTTCCATTTTATATTTTTCTAATAGCTTTTTTTTTGTTTTATATTTTTTTATTTTATTTTATTTTATATCACCTCTAGGTTTACAGATTAAACCCGGGGTTAGCTTCACACTACGAAGCTATAAATCAAAAAGGGTTTTCAGAACTAGGTTTTATGTTTTTTTAACACTTAAAAATCTTTTTTAATTTATAAGCTTTTCAAATTAATTAAAGGTTCTACTTTTAATCGTATATAAAATTTTATGAATAAAAAAATCACTTTTTTCGTAAATAAAGAGGCTATGTAACCCACAAATAAGAGTGTGACATCATAAAATTATGAATTAAATAACATAAAAAATTTAGATATTTTCAATATTGTCATTAGACCTGAAAATTAGCCTAGAATCATTCATTTCATATTCGGACCTAAACTATTCATACCTTTGAATTAATTACCTATATGCTAGTCTATTTTTATTTGTTAATTATTTGTCTATATTAATATATATGTTGTATGTGGATGTGATCCTTTTTTGAAGATTCGTGATCCCTATTTGATTGTGATCCTAATAGCTCTAATTGGATAAATCTCCAATTTTTTTTATAATCTAGTAGAAAATAAAAACCAATTGATATTTTTGATTAACTTTATAATGGCGAATGAGATTATGTTATATTCCATTTCCTATTGGAGGATTCTGATTGAAGGGAGCGCTTTTAAGCGCAAGGATTTATAGTTTATATCCCTATCCCGATAAGTAGTATGTTTTTGACCCACGAGAAATAGCATACTGCGCTCAATTAAAATTTTTTAATTCCAAGGCTTTAAGAAGTATTGGTATAATTAAAATTGATAACAAATAATAAAATTGTTTTAAAGAGTGTTGAACGGGAACAAATTGACTAATTTTTTTAATCGACTTTATCCCATTCCCGTCTAACACTTTTAAAAAAAAACCAAATTTAATCATTCGTTTGTATTTAAAAGAAATTGTATTATTTGCTGTAAAAATCTTTTAAGCCAATGATATATAATATCTGAAATTAAAATATTTTTATCGAAATCAATTGGCTCGATTTGGCAGAAAAAAACGTACTACTTTTCGGGATAGAGATATAAACTATAACTCATTGCGCTTAAAAGCGCTCCCTTCAATCAGAATCCTCCAATAGGAAATGGAATTAACATAATTTTATTCGCCATTATAAAGTTAATCAAAAATATCAATTGGTTTTTATTTTCTACTAGATTCTAAAATAAATTGGAGATTTAGCCAACTAGAACTATTATGATCACAATCGCATAGGGATCACGAATCTTCAAAAAAGGATCACATTCACATACAACATATATTAACCCTTTATAAATCTATTAAATAAACTAAAAGTCCTTTAGTTTCCTCATTGAGGCTTTTTTTTTTAGTATTACCTTTACTGAATAAGACTTACAATATTTAGAATAAAAAGGGTTGTTTATTCCTACTTAAAAATCTGGAGGGAGTTTTGATATACAAGTTTTTTTTTATTAAAATAAAATCTCTGCTCTTAATTTTTCGCAATAAAATACCCTAAAAAAATTTTATAGTTTTCAATTAGCCTATCCAAGCCCAATTTTTTCTTATTTACTAGAGAAAGTCAGCATCAATCATGTTCACCTAAATAAATATTAGATATTGAATTTTTTATTCTATATTATGCGTATATGAATAGAATCATTCTCGATTTTTGAACAAAATTTAGATTTAGAAAACACAATTAAAATAAATTAATTTTAGCTTAATATTACTGTATAACTTTTAAAATAAAGATAAACCATAATAGGTAGCACATCAATAAAGAAAGTAAGAGAGTAATCATCATTTTTCTTTGGAAAAAATAATTCAAGTAAAAAAATTTCAGTAATAAGAATAATTTTCCTTAATAATATTCCGAAAAAAATATAAATAATTCAAATACTATTTGTGGTAAAAAAACTTCATTTCTAAATATATTTTTACTATACATTAATTTATAGCTAATGTATTTTTAGGTTTTCGAAAATAAAAATAGGAAATATTAAGATACTTTAGTTTACATATTTTATATAATCCGTATAATTATGCTAGAAAATATTTTTATAATAAAAATACAATAAAAAATTTTTAATAATTATTATAGAGAAATTTCACTTAATTAAAAGCTTATATGGCGAAATGAATTATTTTAAAAAATATGAGGATTATAACTATGAGAAAATTATATTATCGATTAAAAATAAATTTTTATATAATTTAATCTATCTCAAAGACAAGCTAACATTTAAATTATTCGAGAACATATATCGTACTTTTCAGCTTTAGAGTATCAGATTTTTTGGACTAGTTTGAAGAAGAATCTATATAATATTTTATAAAGAAAAATTTCTGAAACAAAATTGAAAATAAAATATTATGTTTACTTTCTACATTTTTTATTTCGTAATCTTATAAAAACTATTTTACCTCTCTTTTTATTAATCAAAACATGCTTTTAATTTATTGGAGAAAAAAATCGGACTAAATTTATCTATTCTAATTAAATTAATTGCTAGTTATTCAATTTTTTTTTAAAAAATCCATACTGGTATATATTCAATAAATTATGTGTCAAATTTCTTAAAATATTATAAACTGTACCTTATTTAATGAAATATTTGAAAATTAAAAGGATAATACTATTTTTTAGGCAAAAATGCTTTGAAAATGTTTTATTAGTTCTATTAACCATATTATTACATAAAATGATACGATTAAATTATTTATAGATATATACGGGTTTATTCTAAATTACCTATTGTAATAACTAAATATATAATTCCTTATAGAATATGAATCATTATATTAAAATCTAAGCTGTAAACTAAAAAAGAAAATATAAAAGATGGTCGAAATTATATGTTATATAGCTGAAATGATTTTTACAAAAATTATATAAATTTTTGATTTTTTAAATAATTGAGAAAAAATCTAGGTATTATTTTTCACTTTAATGAATGTAAAATGTTAAATTATAATTATGAATTTATATAAATTATTCATTATTTTTATTATCATATTTTCAATTAAAAATATGATTAGAAGATTTTCGCATTTATTTAATGATTTATTAAAAAAAATAAACGAAATTGTCAAAAAAATTTGAGCACGTGTTTATATAACGAAATAATAATTACTAAAATTTTATGATTCTTATAGAATTTTAAAATTATTTAAAAAAAGCATAAGCGAATCTGAGTAGAGATATAGTTTTTTCTATTTAGTATTTAATTTTTTTTGCACAAACCATTAACTATGATGATTCTAAGTTGAGTATTTTAAAGCTGAAATAGTCCAAAAAAGAACTATATCTACAGTTTAAACATATTTTTACCGAATATATCAATCGCTGAGTATGAAATAACAGTAAAAAATACATTTATAATTAATTTTAAATATCATAAAATTATTACGCGAGCTCATGAGTTGAATAATAGTATATTAATAATAGTTAATATAAAATTAGTCATATATTCAAATATT
>LSSN01003220.1:0-17297 GCA_001970855.1 Smittium culicis | reverse complement strand
GCGTGAACTTGAAAGCAAAAAACAACCAGGCGACTTTAACCTAACTGAAATTGAACTCGAAATTTTACACCTAATTAAATCCTTTGCTATAGGCATTTCTACTGGAAAAAACTATAAAAATGTAAACAATTTAATTATTCAGCCAGAAATTGCCGAAAATAACTATACCTGGATTAATAAAGTCGCTCACAGACTTAATCTTTTTGTATACAAAGAATATGACTCATCTGGCTCGGTTATGGTTATAGTTACGACTGATAAAGATCCATCTAGCGATTCTAGCTCCGAATCAGGCGTTGAACCTGTTTCTGAATCTGAATCTGACTCCAATTTAGAGAATGACATTTTTGATTTCTCTAAGAAACATAGATCTTACACCTTATCAAAGAGCCAAATACAGTCTATTTCAAGCTCTTTAGAAAATCAAGTCCTCTCTCATGACTTTGAAGCTATGGCAAAGCAACAAGTTGAAGATCAAAAGGCTTGGGAATACCACTTTGAAGAATGGAAGTCTGATTATTATCAAACTAAGCTTGGGTTTGATTACAACATAAATGATGTATTAAAGTCTAAAGAATCAACTTTGGAAACGGGTATACCTGTAAGAGTACCCCCTAAACAAGTCAAAGATATGTGCCAAAGCTATATCGTTACTCTTCAATGGATAGTTTATTACTACTTCAAAGGAATTCGCTCTTGGACTCACTACTATCCTTATCACTACAGTCCTAACGTCTCTGACCTTTTAATCGGAATACCTGACTTTGCTGTTGCTGAGTTCCCACCAAGCGAACCTTATATGCCAGTCGAACAACTTATGTTTGTTTTGCCCCCAGGCTCTTCTTCCCTTATTCCAAAACCATTACGCCAACTCATGCATGATAAAAACTCACCCATTTATGATTTATTCCCTGCAACTTTCGAAATTGATCTGAACGGAAAAAAGAACGACTGGGAAGCCATCAGCTTGATCGATTTTATCGATATTGACAGAGTTTTAAAAGCTATGGAACCTTTAAAATCTCAGTTCTCTCCAAGTGACATAAAAAGAAATCGTGTTGGTCAAAATATCAGTTTTAAACACAAAAAGGAATTGGAAAAATCTCCATTGACTTATCACTCTTCAAACCCAAGAGCATTCCCCGACTTGGTTGCTGTAACCTGCGAAATGTCTAACTACCATATTCCTAGGGTTACAGATGATAAATTGAAGCTGGACCTCTTGAAGGGCTCTAGAACCGGATCAGGGCTACTACCTGGATTTCCTACTATTAAAACCTTAAGCGTTACTTCTAATATTGAAAGCGCTGGACTTGTAGTGTTTTCTCAAGGATCTAGAAACGAATCTGTGATCCTCAGCGTAAATCCCAGAGTTGATTTTTCTGAAAGCGACAAACTTGAAGAATACCTGGCACACATTTTTGAGCAAAAAAAGGTTTTTGTTGACTATCCTAATTTAAAACAATCTAAAGTTGTAGCTATTTCAACCAATCAAGGGCTATACATCAAATCTAATGACAGTTACGAATTTAGACCATTCTTAACTCCTTCGATTGAACAGAAATGGGCAAAACTCTCTGAGCGAGTAAGGTATTCTTTGTTCATTAAAAAAGGAATCAAAACTGATACCAGCGTTCTTGTTCACGTTCTTCCTTTAAAGGGCATGTCTATGAAAAAAAGTGGAGCCCTCGTTTGCGAATATGCTCCAAGCAATGAAAGACATCTTAGATCTTTGGTTGATCCTTCGTTATCTAGTGATTGGGAATATACTTATCCCGCCTCCCTTGTTTTAACTGTTGATGATGCAATCGAATCTATTAAGAATAACTCTACAGTTCCAAAATCATTAAAAATTCCAGAATGGGCCAACGACCATAGGTACCAAGAAAAGAAACCAACAAAGATAGGATCGGAATTCAGCGTTGGTCAGAAAGTATTTTATCTCAAAGACATTGAGAATTATGGATCTCCTGCTATTATAACTAATATTACAGATGGATCCTTACACTTAAAAGTACTCGTGCCTTCTTACCCAAGAATGAATAGCTTGATTGTAAGTTTGGGTAAAAGGATATTAAATGGTACTGTAGATGTTGACGGAATAAAATCCATTTTGAATAACAATGACTTCAGCGTTAATAAACCCATTAACTTTAATGCAATCAAATCCAGCGGACCTAGTAACACCTACATGCAAAGCTTTCATTTATGTAAAAAGCTCAACATATCAAGCTTTATGCTTTCAAAAATAACTGCATCAATCTTTGTCGATCCTGAAAACGGGAGCTACAAAAAAATTGAGCTTGCTTTAACTTTAAAGCTTGAAGGAAAAGGTATGAGGGCACCTGGCTACACAACAAGGTCAGAGAAAGGATGGGAATATTCGGAGAAAGCTGCTACATTACTTCACGAATATGTTAGCAACTTTAGAAATATAATTAACAGAGTTGAATATATTGTCAAAGCAAATCACGTGTTTGCAATCTCTATCAATGACATAATAGACAATGATTCTCAAATAACACGCGAATCTATTGAAAAAATGGGTGAGTGGGTCAAAGAAAAATCTAAACAACTCCCTGAATTGGAACCTATTGACTCTGAAAAATTCAGTAGCGAAAAAGTTGCGATTTTGGAAGAATCTATTGACCTTTGCTTAAACCAAAACCTAAGAGACCCTAAAACTAGCGGCTCAGCTATTAAGTTTGGTCTTAAGGCAATCGAAAAAGTAGCTAACGACAGATGCGATCTGTTAAAGCCAAAAGATGCTCAACTATCACTTGTTGAGCAAGCCTTTGCGCTTGGTGACCGAGTTGTTTTAGTAACCGAAAGTGGAGTTCCTATTTTGTGTGGTTCCATGGGGTATGTTATCGGTATTAATGCCAAACAGAATTATGGTAACCCGTATAAAAACAAAAGTGAAGCCCCTAAATCGGGCAATATATCTGGCGCTGTCCGAGCTCCATTTATTGATACGTTGGATGTTGTATGGGACAGGGCTATAATGTCAGGTTCAGGATTAAATGGGTTATGTTCTTTACATAGAGGATACTCTGTACAACCTACACAAATACTTAACTTGACCATCCCTCAATTAGCTAGAGGATTCCGTGCTTCTTCATATGGCCTTAGTGAAATTCAGAATGTCACACATACTGAATACAATCTCCCTGAAGGCGCTTATAATTTTGTTCCCCCGCCAACCAGTTTTAGAAATAAAAATGATAATCAATGGAATAGAGGATATAACAGACATAACTCTGGCAACAGACATGAAAATGTTTGGAATTCCAAACCCCAAAAAATTTTCAATAATAACCAAGGCCAGAGCAGTGGAAATTTCAACCAAAACTACCAAGCTAAAAACAATCACTATCAAAACAAACCTCCAGCTGAAAACCACCCTATCATTTCTCAAATCCTCCAGAAAGTCTATCCTTCAAACCAATCAAACACGGCTCAAAATCAAAATATAAACGCCCAAAAAGGTTCAAACCCTCAAAAAAATACTGCCTCACAGAACAGTTCAAATAGTCAAAACTCAATGAAAGCACAATCTAGCTCAGATAAAAATGATACAGCTAACTCTGAAGCAAGCTCGAAGAAAAAAAATAAAAAATGGACCAAAAAACCAAAGCAGAATCAAGGTAATGCGGAAGGTGATCAGCAAAAAAGTTCAGCTAGTTCCGGCAAACAGCACCAGAAACCCAAAGCAAAAGCTCAAAAAGGTTCCCAGACTGAAATCCCTTCAATTCTTAGCTCAGCTAATAATTCTAATCCCAGCTCATCTAATAATAGATCGCAGGGTCAAAATTCTACTAATTCAAACGGAGAATCTACAGATATTATGTCAAAGCTAAAGTTTATGCTCCAGAATACTAAAATATCAGAAGATTAAATTAAAAGGCATTTGTTCATAGTTTTTATAAATTTTTTCTATAAATAAATCCCTTAACGCCTTAATTTATATTGTTAGTTAAAATTTATGAGTTTTTTTGTTGTCTGAATCGCTAAATCTTATAATTTGAATCTTTTATTTTTTTATATTGCCCTCAACAATATATAAGTTAACTTTTACTTAAATGCGAATCATTTAGTCAAATATTTTTTAAAAATCAAAAAATTTCTGATTAACGACAAAATAAGATGAATAATAAATAAAAATATCGGGAAAAAAATTTTAAATTTAAATTTTAATAAAAGATTAATTTTTGCGATATTTCTATGTTTTCAAAACATGAATAATTTTTTAAATTAAGGTTGGCATATTATTGTTGAAAAATGGTTTATTTCGTATATTTTAATTATGAACTTGATTCGTTAAGATATGGGTTTACTTTTTCTAATAACAAATTATCTTTAATTCTATTAAAATTTTTTTTTGAAAAAGAATAATTTACCTTACCAACTTTGCTTTGATATAATGGACCGATAAACTTTAATACATTTAATAAAAAAGTTAATTGAATGCAATAAATCGCTTTACTTCTTATTTAAAAGAAATAAACGATAGCTATGGAGATCGTTACATTATATAATATTATATCACTTTTCAGCTTTGATCTTATCTATAAAGTAGATTGAATAAGTAGATCGATCATTTTTATCATTAAAACAATAACAATAATTTCTAGTTATAAATAGATAGATTGATGTGTTTTTTTTCCCACAGTTGTTTATTAATCATTAACTCGAAGCATATAATTACTATTAAAAAGCAATTAAAAATATTTAAAAAGCTAAAAAAATACTATTAAAAAAAATTTTTTTAAACCTATCCATCCACGCCGCTCTAGTAGCTTTATTCTCTCAGAGAAATGGTTCATAGAGGTTGTGAATCATTAATACTTTTCAGTAAAGTAATCTGAGAAAGCGCATAACATTAAAAAAATCGGCTGTTTCGATCTTTAAATTTTACTTGTCTGTGTATGATTGAAGCTAGCCCATAGTTTATTATCCCTCCTGCTCTCATCCAAGAAGTATTCAAACTAGCCCCAACTGGGAATTTTTGAAACTACAAAGCAAAAAAATTTCGTTAGAATTATTTGAAAACAGTACGATCCACTTGTCGTTATAAATTATATGGTGAACAATTATAGCATAAACCAAGGATTTTTTTTATTGATAATAATTGAATCTATAAATATACAATTTCTGTTATGCGCAATCAATTAAGTCTGAAATTTTCACATGGAGCCAACATAAAAAATAAAATAAATTCATTAGCATTATATTATTTATAATTTATAATTTAACCCTTTCCCGTACTATGCTCTTTGTAAAAATTAGTTTTATGATTCGTTTATGATTTACATTTGCGTTTATTATTTGCTGCTATTATTCAGCAAAACAATACATGTTAAGGTTTCAGATCTAAATTATTAACTGAAAACAGTCTAACACCACGAAAGGTTTAATCAAAAAAAAATATAACCTCAGATATAAACTGATAGTCAGAATAAAATTTAATTACAATCATAGAAAGCTAATTTTAGCTTTTTTTACAACCTTTTTGAAAAAAAAAGTATAAAATGCCACCTATAAAGCACTATTATCACAGCGCAAAAAAATTGTGATAAATAGCACAATAAAATATTAATAATTGCTAATATTATCAAATATATCCTGAAAAACCATTCGTTAAACAAAATTTTGTGAGTTGATTACTAGAAGATGGAAAAAAATAGAATTTTTCGATCAAAATTACAAAAAATATTCCAATAGAATCACCATCTCAAAGTTTTGCTAACTAAGAGAGTTTACTGAGGAGAGACAATTGAAAATAATTCTTACAATAAAAAAATGTTCATACCCACCTATAAAATATGTTGAGGTGTATCATATTCCTCAGTTTTCGCAGTGGTGTAATCGGTGCGAGGTACAAGTTCGGGGATTAAGGTGAGTTTAGTGCCCTTAGTGACATTCTCAGAGACAAATTTTGGCCTAATTTTTTTTGAAAGAAATATTTTTTTAATGATTTTAGATGATTATTAGTTTTATCTTTATAAAATTAAATCAATTGAATTAAGTTTATTAAAGTTGATATTAAATTTGGAAAAGATCTATAATTAAATGGTTTTTAATTTTTTATTTTAATTCTTTCATAAATTTTTTTATATTTTAAGTTTAAACTTAGTATACTAATATAGAGAAATAAAAGTTTGATAACACTGGAAGATTAATTTACTGTGTAAAAAAATAATAAAAAAAAGATAGAGCTATTATTTAATTTATCCTTTTTAAGTTAATTTGGTTCAATGGGATTAAGATTTATTTTAATTTTCTTAATGTTTAGTATCATTAATTTATAAAAAATTTGACACCCTTCAAAAAATATATTTCTTGAATCACTATTTATATATTTAGAAAATTATGGATTATGTTGTATGAAGTGAGAGTATTATAAAAATTGGTTCAGTAAGGATAAAAATTTGACTTATGATTAAATGTTTAATCAAAATAAATTTCGATTTCTTTTTTATCTCATTTAGTTTTTACCAGAAATAATATTATTTATTATAATCGAATTTATTTTTAGTGCGATTTTTAAAATATTTAAAGCTAAACTTCTTTTTATTTTGAATAATCTAATCGAAAATTTAGAAATTTATCTCTTTTTAGTTATTATTGACCAAAATAAAATTTAATTCATTATTTTTAAAAGAATTATTCTGGAAAATAAACTTTTGAATTATAAGGAAGATTAACATCTTCATCACTTCCACAAATATGCCTACCCATATAATAAATAAAACCACCTTGATTATAAACATTTTTATTATGTGAAAAAAATTGGAATAAATGTAATTAATATCAAATTTGAAATCCAAGTCATAAAAATAAGCGCAAACTTTTTAAATAAATTAATTGGTGAGGATGATAAGTAAAGAAAAAATAAATAAAATAAAAAACAATCCATCTCAAAAAAAAAAATAAAATAAAAAATAATGCATCCCAAAAATAAAAATAAAACACGAAATTATAAACAATAATCTATAGAAACAAAGAAAACCAGATTAGGGATAAGTATATAGAAACCATAATTAAAAACGAGGGCAAAAAAAATAACACCAATAAAAATAGCCAAAAATAAACTTCAAAAAAATAATAAATAGTGAATAAAAAAAAAAAAAAACAACCTTAATAATAATCGAAAAAATTAAACATCGAAAAAGGCGACAAAATTAAACATCGAAAAAAGCGACAAAATTGAACATCAAAGTCAAGCTAAAAAAACAGATTCAAAAACTAGCCTCAAAAATTCACCATATTCTAACTTGTTAACAAAATCACAATTTTGTGAGTGAAAAATAAACTTTTATGAATACTTCAAAAAATTCATTCTAATCAAGCCCTAAAAAATTTATATAATGAATTTCATATAATTAAGGCAAATTTCGATTGATACTAAATATATTTAAGTTTTATCTACTAAATTTGTATAAAATATATAAATATAAATGGGATAATAAACATAAAATATAATAAAAAATTCGATGATTAGCTCTTTTTTTGAGCTTATTATACTTACTTCAAATTCCAATTTATACTTTAAATTTTAACCAGTTTTCTTAGTTATAACTATTTCAATTTTTAATTATCAAAAAAGTATATTAGTTCCATTTATATTCATAACAAGCGTTAATTAAACACAGAAATTTGTCCATTTACATATTCAACTACTTATTAATACCTATATATCTTATTTGAAATTCTAAATCCACAATAAATAATTTATTTTATAATTTCTTTAAAATAAACTTACATTTTTAAAATATTTTACTCTTTTTAATAAGAATTATATTCATTATAATTTTGTATAAATTATGATTACAAAATATTAATTATATATTATTACTTTATTTGCTGTTATTTTATTATAAATGTTTTATTTGAATTCAATAATTAAATTGAAATTTTATTTCTATTAGCAACCTATTATTATTGATATCACTCATTTGTATTTTATTCCTCAAATATATCACCAAATCTATTATTTAGGTCTGTTATAATTTCGAATCGCTTAATTTTTTTTACAAGCCCTTATATTACAGGTTTTTGGAATCGAATTTCTAAAATATTCTTTCAGTTGTAGATATCGTACAAGCAATTTTTTATAAAAAATTTTCGTGACGTGATAGAAATTTTTTTTTCGAATTAAATAAATACAATGAAATTAGATTCTAAATGTATCAATCAAATTATTCAACGGATTAACCGATATTCTACAAGTTCCAAAGTTGATTCTAATTGACTCAAAAAAATTTCCAAAAGCCTCAAATCTAAAATTAGACGATTCAATTGATTATTTAATATATTACTAAGCTCGCAAAGACATATATGAAAAAAAAGTTGATTTTTAATCATTTTTAAACATATAGTATAACTTTTGTTACTTATATGAATTAAACATTAATATCTTATTATGAAATTTTTATAATTATATTCACAATATAATTGAAAATTAGATTTTATTTAAATATCAAGACAACTGAAATAACTTTAAAATTCATTTTATTCACTATTATAATTATTTAATCTTTATTGAATTCTAAATAAAGTTTACTAAAAAGAAGATAAACTTAGAATTTTTGTATATTAAAAAATTATTTATAAAAAAAATGAAAAACAAAGCCAGATTTAATGAAGATATAAACAGAATTGTCAAAAGCTACGTCAGAGGAAAATATGCTAAGGAAATCTCAGGTGACCTAAAAATTTAAATTTGTACTGTTTATAAAATTTTAATTTTTTACCATAAATAATCAAGAATTAATTCATTTATAAAAGGAATAATTTTGATAAAGAATCTAATGAATGAAATTCGAATTTTTAATGTGAATTTTCTCGAATCTTGATATAAATAAATGCTATCTGATTAACAAGAAAAAATCACAGGCAAATTCAAGATGAACTTTTCTAGATCTGCTATTCAATGATGCTGTATCAGATTTTATTTCAGTACTAAAAGAACTAAATCTTTAATGTAAGAAGAAATAACGAAGAAATTTTGACTATCTGAGAAAATATGAAAACGGGTATTTTTTACTACACTACTACATTTAGTAAAGATCAATATTTTTATATATGAAGTATGATTTTCTGTTTCGAAGATACTAAAGTATGGAATATCTAAAATACAATCTTCTCCATTACAATTTCCAACAGAACAAGTTGCACGAACCTATCAACATTCTGAACTATTAATAAAAATTTTTATAATTTTTTTAAACAAAGCATCACAGCTTATAGGATAGATTTATTTTTAGAATAATTAAACAACTTATTTCATATCTAAAAATTAAATGTATAACTCACAGAGAATTTTTAATAGAGAACGTTGCATTTCAGATGGCTATTTCCACGAGAACGTATAGCGAAAATTTAAGTTATAAATTACTTAATTGGCTTCCATATTCACAATTTCTAAATCCCATACAGAATCCCCCTTCCCCCAAAAAAAAATTATAAGGTTATGTTACGTGCTCAAGGCCTTAAAATAAACACGATCTAATAGAGAAAATAGGAAAAGGTTTTTAATGCGTTACAAATAAATATGCATCTGGATATTATAAAATATGATTAGATATTTATCAGTTTAAACTAGAAGAAATATATTCAAACAGTAGTATTCATATTTGATTTAATTTTAATATAGTATTTTTTTTTTCTTCATTTCTGCTACGCTTTAAATGCTGATTATTTATTCAATAAATGAGCATTTTTTTTATAATTAAAATTATTTAATGTTTTTATTTTTATTATTGCATTATAATAAATTATCGAATAAGTCAAAAATTATTAATATTAATTCAAATCATAAGTTTTTAAAATTTATTTTAAAGTATTAAAAGATTATAATAAATATAATATTGTAAATAATATTGTAAATTTGAGATAGAAAAAAAATGAAACGTAGCAAATTTTTATCGTAGTCGATGATTTGGGTGTTGGATTTGGAATCGGTGTTGGAGTTGGAAGTGGTGTTGGTGTTGGAAGCTGACATGGAGTTGGTGTTTTTGTGGCCGATAGAAGATATTTTAGGTATGTATTAATTAATAGAAAAAAATGAGTTATATATACAGATGTTTTACTTTTATTTTAATTTAATGAGTTTTTCATTAAATTATAAAATAATTAAAATTGAAATAATAAATATATTGAAATATAAAGATAAACAAAAGAACTCTACAAAGGAAAAATATTAGGATATTATATAGAAAAGGTAAAAAAAGAAAAAAGTTTTTATTATAAAAAGTACCTTTGGCTATAGAAGAGGAAAAATAAGATTTTATTTAATTAAAATATCGAAAGTTTAATATAAACTTAATCGTTAGAATAATCAAACTGGAGAGTTAAAAAAAGTTTTGGGACTTTTAGAAAATTTTTTGAGACTATTAGAATCAATTCTGAAGCTTTAGGATATTGTTAGAGTCAACTAGAATCTTATTTTGAACTTTTAGAAATTCGACGTCAAAACCCTGTGCGTCCTATATCTTAAAATACAAGCAATTTTTTTCTTAATTAATTATTTCCTCGCCCATTGAAGCTAGTATTTAGTTTTTAGCTTTAAAAATTTATTTCGTCGGCTACTATTGATGTTTCTGGTAAAGTGTTAATTAGATCTATATTATAATCTATACGATATATGTTTTTTTAAGTTTAAATATACCTTCATTTATTAAATAACTAAAAGATTCGATGTTTTTTATTTATCTTACAGGATAAATGCAGTCGAACGGATAAACAAACTTAAATGGTAAAAAAATTAATTTTTTTTATAAATTATAATAAATCTATTTATTTTATTCCCAGAAAATATTAGATCTTTACCTCATCGTATTGTTGAAATTACGTGAATTCAATTTCATCAAGTTTTATCCTTAATTTTGTTATTATTTACTATTTTATTTTATTTTAATATAATTATCCTTTTTTCATGATTTAATTCGTTTATTTTTCGAAAAATAGATAAATAATAATTAAAGGAAGCTCTATATTAATTAAAATATCCAAAAGTTAATAGATTAAAAAACATTTCAAGTTAAATGACGATATTTTAGTGATTTAATGAAAAGAATAGCGTAGATTCAAGGCGGGATTTCTATAATGTAATTATAAATTAAGTTTATTATTGAGATAAGGCTATTCATATGGCTCATAAAATCTGATCTGTTTGCTGGTTTTCTGATAAAAATATTATCGTGTTTGAGTCAAGTTTTAATTTGCTTTAATATATATTTCTGAATGACATAAGCACTAACTATATTTAGCTTTTTGTATATTTTTATCAAATACTTTTATTATTCACTTATTTCTATCACTCGTTATAATCATATTATCGACTTTAGTTCAAAACTAAAGATAAATTTTTTGCAATGATTTCCCAATATTTAAAATTTTCTGTTGGTGATACAATAATTTCCAATGCTAATATATCGGTATCTTTGATTATTCATGTAACTAATAAATCACTCATCTGTGCCAATTTTTGGTATTTCAGTCATAAACAAAATTATAAACAACGACTTATGATTTGAATTTTTGGATAAATTTGGAATTATTATTGAAAAATCAAATTTTCCGATTTCTAATTTAAGTTTGATTCCAGTTCCTTGATTATTTGTCTTTAGAAAATATAAATAATGTTAAATAAATCCAAAAGATTAGCTATTGATGATATTATTATCGTTAAAAATTGTTATAAGCGTTTTATATATAGCATTTTATTAAATTTACAGGTCATATTTATACATAAACTTTTAAAAAAAATCTGAGGTTAATCCTTGAATAATTGTACACTGAATATGAAGCTGATAGAGTGGCTGAGAGGGATTGGTTAAAAAGTAATTTTTTTAATATTTATTTTACTTTTTAAATAATTTTTTATGGTTTTTTTATATAATTTTAAATTATTTTTAATAAAATCTGAGACAAAAAAAAAAAAAACTCTGGGATTTATATTGGATAAATCAGAATATATGGAAGCAAGTTTTTCACAAAATTAAGATATTAAGATATTAATAGTTCATCTATGAATAGATTTCTTAGTAGAATAGAAGCCCAAGTATTTGCCTATCCAGTATGACAGTTTAATGGTATTATTTTATTCCATGAATATTGCTGATACTTGGAAATTATAGCCTTTGAAACATAAATTATTTATTTATTTGATGCCAATTGATGTTAAAAAATTAGTCATTTCAAAAATTATAGGTAAATTTTAGGAATTTCATAGAGGAAATTATTTATTAGCTCGATATTTAATAAATAAATCGCAAATAATAATAAATATCAAATAAAAAATAAAAGAACTTTAACGGATAATAATTTTTGAAATATTTTTATTCGAAGCAAGTTTTTTTAAAAGTTTTAATTATCAGTAAATTTTTGAAGTTAGCCTTTTAAGTTGGTTTTTGAACTCGTAATCATCAAAATCATAGTATAAATTTTTATGTGATGATCTAGCTTTTTTGCAAGAAAATTTATTTTTTGAATAGAATTTTTTTTCTGTTTATTTTTTACGTTAACGAATTTTAAAATTTTAAAATTTGCATATTGAATATTAATTTTGTCAAAATTTATGATATTATTATTCTTATTTCCCAAACAATTTTGACTATTTTTACATCTAACAACAACGAAATTAAAATATGTCTATTTTTTTGTGAATAAATTTTACTTAATGATTTGTTTTTGATTTATGGTTATAGATTTTCATTTATATATAAAGAAGTTTAAATAAATTAAATACTGCGAAATATGCCGAGTTTGTAAAAAGCGACATAAAGAACCTGCAGAAAATTATAAAAGTAAAGTTTCCCCCATCGAATCATCTATTTAAAAGTTTAAAAAAGCTAGTTTAGATTAAAAAACTCTAGAAAAATACAACTGATTAAGAATTGTAATGATAATATCTCAAAAATTTATTGATATCTGAAATTCGCAGGAAATCCAAAAAGGTGATTTCCTTACTTTAATATATCAAAAATCTAGCATTAGCGATAAGAAATATCAAAGAATTTAAATCAAAAATAGGATTAAAGTTCCATATAAGATTCAAAATAAATTAATATTAATTTAGACAGATGGTAAAAATAACAAATAAAATCATATCTATAGACAGGTTGAAAATTTATGAAATGCGAGTTTATTCCAAAATAAAATATTTTGATTAGTTTCTATTGAGCGATGGTATATATATTTGTAATAATATCAAAAGAATAAGAGATTTCCTCACGAAAAAAAAAATACAAAGGGAATGTGATTTTGTTTATTTTATTAAATACTATGTTGTACTTCGATCAGTTGTCTTATAATAACCATTGTCAGCATCGGCATACACAGAAGTTTTCATATTAATATCTCTTAATATACTAATGCGTATCAAAAATTATTTGGATATATGGTATATATTTATGTATTATTATTCAAAACTACTTATTTGTTCTAATATTGATATACATATAATAATACTAATAAGAAATTTTTTTTTTTAATATTAGACAACTTTGTGACTCTAGGTTATAAACCAATACGTGGGAAAAATTCCTATAGCGCTAAATTAGATTTATTATACGACAAAAAAAGTGGAGCTTCATGATGAGCCCTATAGCATACACTCAAAAAAACTCAAGAAATCACAAATGCAGACGAAATATTTCTCACATCACTATATTCATGTTTTAACTAAAAAAAATCAATTAATGTACTGGTTTTGAACTATATAAAAAACATAGTTAAATTCTTAAATAGAAAAAAAGTTCTTTTAGAGAGCAAATCCTAACAATTTAAGGACTAAAATAATTATTTTGCTTTAAAAAAGAAAGTTAAGTTTAAATGTTTTATTTTTTATAAATTAGTAAAGTCAATACTTTATTGGCTTGAATAAATTTACTAGCAAATGGATTATTATAAATAAAATTACCAACAAGTAATAAATTAAAAAATTTAATGATAGCTTCTATTATACAGGTAAAAGCTGACTTAGCCAATAATATACGTCAATAATTAAGTACAGTTCTGTCGAATAAAATAAAATTATTGGACAGAAAAAAGTATTTATGCCTAATATTCAGGATAAAAAAACACAAAAATTACAGAAAAGTAATATTATTATACAACTAAGGAAAGTAATTACGAAAACGTAGATCAAATGTAAAATCAAGAGATTTTTTTTATTAGTTTGAGCTTATATTCCCCCATACTTTTTATAGCTAATATCTTCAAAAAACAGTCAATATAATCAACATCAATAATTATATTACTGTAGACAATTATACAAAATGTCCAATTATATATCCCTTGATTTAAAGGATTGGTTTAACTATATTGGTGAAAATGGAATCTTCAAATCAAAGCTCGCAGATACAATTAACAATACAACTGAACCAAAATTAGCTATCAGGAAAAAAATAGTAGCCATAAACTCCTTTCTCATCGTAGCAACTGATAACGAAATCCGCCTACTTGATCTCATCCAAATTAAAAAAACCGTTTATATGAATTTCGATAAGAGCGAATTCACAACAGATAAAAAACTTACTGAAAAAGATATTTATATCAAATCTTTAGAAAAAATAACTTCCTTGATTAAAGATGTTCCATACTTAGTAAGTTCAATCTAGACAATTTAGTTTTCTTGTAACATATTTTAATGCTTTATTTTTTTGATTTTTAACTATAGACAATTCTAGAATTAGATTCTCAAGATGAAATCATCCAAATTTCAATTAATAACTCAAAACGAATGATGGCCATTCTAACCCAAAGAGGAGTTTTAGCTTTCTCATTTGATGTCAGCATTTGGGAGAAATCTCTGTTACATTTCAACTCAATCTATTTTTCTAATGGTATTTCCAATGAAATCAAAACAAATAACTATAAGCTATCTAATCCTAAGATTATAGAAATTAGCAACAAAAGCAAAGTTTTGTCAGATGGTAATAGTTGTAATTTGTCTATTTTTCAGGAAATATAACTTTAACGATGTTTATTTATATTACTTTTCTTTAGTCGCTGAAATTTTATGGCATCCTCTTAGTTCAAAAGATTCTCACCTAGTTACTTTAGCCAAAGATGGCATTCTGTCGTAAGTATAATTATCTAAGCCCTTCTATTCATTTTACTATTTATTTTTTGTATCAAAAACTTTTATTGAATTTAATAGAATGTATGATGTCCTATTAAATGCTCAAATCCCAGAGCAAGAGGTGCATCTAAACGGCATAAACATGGATTCGGCAATTGGATCAAGGATTGCCGTATCGTTTACTCTAGGAAAAGAAAATATGGATGGTTGGGAGCGCGTAACTGCTTTTGTTCTAACAAATGACGGCGATGTTTATACTGCATCCCCCTTTATACCTAGAGAATGTACTATTGAAAAGCTATGGATTGAAAATTTGCTAACCTCTACTGAAGTTGAAGTTGAGGAATTAAAATCTGACCAGTATTTTGTAGGAAAAAAGCTTGTTTGTCCCCCTGAACTTCAAGACGCTATCAGTTCTAATGAATGGGTAAATTCGATTTTCAACATGATGTCAGACTTACTGCAGTCAAGCGAAAGTGATCATGACTTGGACGAATCGGACTTTTTAAATATAAAAATTCCACATAATATGCTTAAAGGTGTCAAATTTTCTGGTCCATTTTTGCAAAAACCTGCACCTCCTGAAATTTATGATGATGATGATAGTGATACAATCTCAAATTCTTCTGAATCTATAATTGACGACGCTTATAACATTATCCTTATTAATTCACACCCTGTTGCTATGCTAGCTATATCATATTATGGGTCAAAAGTAAATCTATTTGGTATTATTGAACCTATTTTTCCTAAATGGGAGTTAAAAAATCCAGAGGTACTTTTATTTAGCTATATTTAATTAACAATGTTAATTTTTTTACCCAAGCTAATCGATTGTTTATACACTTTTTTTAGTTGACTGAAATACGCTCAAACAAATACCCTTCGCTCCTTACTCTAGAATCCATTAGTTTCAGCGAAAATGGTAAAATATACTCTGGACCAATATTATTGACCACAAGTGACGTATCCACAGATACTATTTTTGCTCAATCCCCAAGTGGAATTTATAAGCTTCAAACTGCAAATTGGTCTACCGAATTTAAGAAAAGAATCGGAGGTTATTTGAACACTTCAAGCGTAATTGAAAATCAAGATACTCATAATGATAACTTAGAAAAGCTGGTTACAAAGTTAATCAAAGGAAACAATAGTAGCGCTGTAGATAATAGCGAAATTTCTGAGTATTTTTCTAATCTTAACATTAATAACAACTTGACTAACAATGGTAACGATAAGCTGAAAGTTGTGATCGAATGTTTGTTAAAGCTTGATCATAATATTTATACGAGTCTTTCTCAGCCAATAATAGGCTTTGCTGAAATCATCGACATTTACTTATCTTACTCTGCAGCTGCAATTATTAGTAGTAAAAATAAAATCGGATTAAGAAAAGATGTTGCAATAGGGTTTTCAATGATGTTAATAGAAGAGGAGCTAAACCTTTTATCAATTCAAAAAACAACAGAAGAAAAAGCTAAAGCTCTAAAAGCCGCCTTACCTTCTAAAAAAACTGCTTCAGCTGAAATGGATAGACTATCTAAAAATAAAAGCGAATTTGATAGTAATCTTGAATCTGTTTCTTTGGATGCAATGATTTCTTCTTTCAACAAATTTGAGTTATCAATACCTAGGTTTGAATCAGGAAATGGTATTGATCAAGTAAAAAAGACAGAATTCATTAATGAGGATACTTTACATGTTTTGGGAGCTTTTGCAGCTAAAGTAAGGTTTTTTATTCAAAAAATAGTTGATTCAGGCGATATTATGCACCAAAGGTAAATATCTAATTCTTATTCATTTTTTTTAAAAAGCACTTTAACAAATTAAAATATTTGAATATTTTTTTATTAGAGAATATTTAAAATTAACATTAAATTTTTATTTAGGCTTGAAATGCAATTAAACGAATTTGAAAAACAAAAAAATACAGTATCAGAATTGTCAGATACGTTGCTGGTTTCCTCGATAGATGTTTATGAGAAAACATTGTACAGAATTATACAGTTAAAGTCTAATCAAGATTCATTGCTTAAAAGGGTGGAACTTTTGCTTTTGAATTTATCAGAGTCACAAAAAAATCTGTCTAAAAACAAAGAACTAGAATTCAAAAATGAAGTTGTTAGTATTAGTAAGGAGCTGAATGGAGATAAGGATAAAAACAAAATATCTGAAAACACTATAGTTGATAGAGCCGATATTGTAA